>CM045451.1:33374463-33659463 GCA_024666655.1 Dascyllus trimaculatus
ATTACTCTCACTGCCAGAAGGGGGAGACAAAAGTTCTGCACTGCAGGTTCAAAATGACAGCACTGACAGCACCAAAGTATATATGAATGGCAGTATGCACAAATGGACCAACCCACGTTTGGTCACAAAATGATGTATCACCTTTATACAAGTCTGCAAGTATCTGGCTTTCATACGCCCAACACACTCCTAACACACCATGCTAGACTACAAGCATTCTGAACCTGACAGATTTAATGGTAACACAAAGATCCATTTTAAACCATCATTACAAAACAGCAGAATGTGGGTCAGCCCACTTGTGGATGCTGCACTCCATCTGACCTGCTGTTCTGCTGTTAACCATCCAGGTGGTCCAGGACAGGTCTGCTGACTGTCACCAGAGCCCAAACTAAACATGGAGCATTCTGTTCTCATACTCCACATGTCTGGGATCCACTCCTAGAGCCTTGAGCTTTGCTCCGATCTTCAGTTCTGCATTTTATTAGGTTCAATTAAGGACTACTTTTTCATACCTGGAACTGAACTGTAACTGCACTGTCATTTTTATTGTCCTTGTTTTTATTCCCTTGATTTAACTATCTTTTTATATTGTGTCTTTATGTGACCTTACTGTTGAAAGTACAAATACTCTTCACACTGGACACTTAGTGCAGTTAAATGCAGCACAAAGCAAACTAGTAAAAACATTACACCACTGAAAATTATATCCAAATGAGCCACTCAGATATAATGCAGCTCAGTGTTGATGCTACAGTGATATATTCTGCATGACTGTTAAACATACTAGATGTAAAAATGTGTTTTAAATTTACATTTTCTACGTTCATAGACACACGACATGTGGACAAAATTGTAATAAATTGTTAAAATTGTATTTAATTGCTATTGTATTCACTTCAGTTCTGGAAAAAGATAACAGTGAACAAATGAAAATGGGTCTGACAACCTAAGCTGTTCAAAAAGAGTAAAAACTCACCTTCTAACTTTAGTTGTGCACAGTGCAGCCTGTGTTTCCATCTGACAGCTTGTGTGTGTGTGTGTGTGTGTGTGTGTGTGTGTGTGTGTGTTCAGGTGAGGAAGGCAGATCCCTCCAGACTGGTGTTCATAGACAATGCTGGCAGACCCCAGCAGCCCACCGACAACCTCAACTTCAGGCTGGTTGAGGGCATTGACGAGTGAGTACAACGTAGCAGCTCTGCCAGAGCAAGAGATTTGATTTTTTCTTCTTCTTTCAATTGTTTTTCTGTTGTTGTTGTTGTTTTTGTTTTCCTTCATTCAAGCAGCGAGGCTCAACAAATTACACAGCACAGATTCAGAAACTCATTTTAGCTCACAGCAGGCAGAAACACTGATGTGAGGAAATGTTTCTGAAGAAAAACACATCTAACAACATATTTCCCTGGTGAGCAGCCTTCAAATCAGCAGCACAGAAACGTCCACTGGAAGCTTGTTAGGATTTTGTTACAATGTCTGTCTGATTAGATTAGTGTGCTTTCAATTAGCCCGCTATTCAATATGCTGAATGAATCAGGCCTGATAGAAATTCCCCATTGTCTGTCACTTAGGATTACTAAGCTGTTCCATAAATTTCTGTTAAATATCTTAAGTCTGGATTCGAAGCTGAATGAAAATAGAATTTTGAAGTTTCATATTATTTCACATCACTGAAGAATATGGAAGCAAGTTTTTAAAACTTTCCTCAAAGGCTAAGAGTTTCTTAGAAAACCTTAATATGTAATTGATTAAGAAAGTATTCAGGCCATTTCAGTTATTGCACACTTTATTGTGTGGTAAATGTAATTTTGAAATTGCTAAAACTGGCTTTTTCTATGCCCTAACGCTATGACTCAAAATGGAAAGTCAAATCAAAGTAATTCAAAAATTAAAAACTGAATTCTCTCACAAGCACATTCAGACACTTTGCTGTGGCTCCAGATTGTGGTCAGGTGGGTCCTGTTTGCTTTCATTTTCTCTGAGATGTGTCAAGAACTTGACTGAAGTCCATCTGTGGCAAAATGAATTGGATTGACAGGGTTTCCCCCAGAAAATTTGCTAAGCCCGGTGGTAGAGAAGGCCACCGGTCGCCCACTGTGTTTTCGTTTAAAAAAAAAAAAGTTAAAAGTTGGCAAGAATTTAAAAATTCTGACTATTATGTGTTATTACAAGCCATTTATTAACAATATTTAAATGTAGAGTCTGACAAAAAAGCACGATCTTGAAATACGGTTTTAACAAACACAAAAAATACAATTAAAATAAATAATATCAATTGTTTTCACTTAAGTTAAATCCTAGTGAATAACAAGCCGTTGCTGGTCACATTTAAAAGTAAAATAAATTAACATAAATAAAAAAATGCAAACATGACCAAGGGGTAAAACCAGGGAACTCAGAGGCTGAACAGGTCTGCTGTGCTGTGTGACCGGGTTGGATCAGTGCATCAATCCATCTGGGTTTACCATACTCAGTCTGGTAGAGCAGTGGTTCTCAACTGGTCCAGCCTCAGGACCCACTATGTCTCTATTAATAATGGTCGTGACCCAAACTGTTGAAGTTTGCTGTTAGTGTTAACAAATTAAAGTTTATTTGGGTGTAGTCTAAACACATTTTGATACAGCTTGGGAAAATTGTGGCTTATTTTGTGCTCATTTTGGTATATTTGGACGCTTTTGCCAAGTTTGGGGCATATTTTGGCCCATTTGAACAGATTCTCAGCACACCTTGGTTTATTTTTTGTATGTTTTAGCATAAATTTCTCCAGTAAGCTGGCAGAGCCAAATCTAGAGGTTAATACTGGGCAACTGCTGGTGTCACCACCCGTAAATATCCTGCTATTGAAAGCAAACTGAGTCATAAGAAATGCGTCCTTTAAAATAAAAGACTTTATACCACTACTTTTTTGCTTCTGCGACCCACCAGTTGAGAACCACTGTGGTAGAGCCACCCGCTAAATTTAGGGTCAGCTAACCATTTTGGATTAAATCCACTAGTTCCGTGTTTACCATCGCGGCTCGCAGAAGGCTGCTCCGACGACGTGCTAACATCCGTGCTAACTCCACTGGCTCTGCCTCATCATCGAGCCGCGGCTCGGTCGGCTCGCCGGGGATGAACTCCTCTTGGCCTGGAGGTGAACGAGCGGCTCATCGTCTCCTCCAGTGCTCCTCCGACTTCCGACATAAGTTCACGTATCGACCATAAAATATCGCCATTGCGCTTTCAATCGTATCATCAGAAGCTCTGTACATCGTCTTTGCTATCACTGTTTTGGTGCACAAAAAACTATTTACAATAAATATACCAGTGACGCTTAGCCTGGCGGGGGGGCAAGGAAAGCCTGGCGGCCCGCCAGGCTTATAAAGCACTGGGGGAAACCCTGATTGAACAGAGTTCAGAAACACAATCCTACAATTCACACTGCATGTCAGGACAAAGTGGCTTCTTTATTGCCAGTATGTAAATGGATTGAGACGTGATTGAGAAATGAGACCTTCCCCAGGTGTCTACATTTCCTGAAACAGCCTGTGGACTGATTTGAGGGCGAAATCTGGGTAAATCCAAAGGACGCCATTAATGCTCGCTCCTACATGCATTGCCTCAGTGCCTCTCTCCGCTCTCCTATGGAGAAAACCAGTCAGCATCAGCAGAACATGCGATTAATAGAGGGACAAGATAGGTGAAAAAACAGAATGTTTACCCTATAAAGTCTATCAACTATGCCGTCGTAAACCTACAGATACAGATATATGTCCACACTTTGTTTTTGTGGTATTGTTTAGTCTATTTTCTAGAATATACATAGTTTATAATCAGACTAAAATCACAGTGTGGCTTCAGTTACCTTAAAAAAGTTTCCATTTCCACTCACTAATACTTGTGACAAGTTATTTTATGACAATAAATGGATGAAGAATGGGTAACAAAGCAAACAGAACACAACAAATCAAGAACCAAATAGTAGCTATTCCAAGCTAAGTAAGTGAAACCTGTAAAACAACCAAAATAAAAGCATCATATACATATAAAACACAGCATCAGTGGGCGATCTGTTGTCTTTTAAGAAGAAAATGTGTTTCTTTCTTTGAATACATGAAAAACTGCTTCCAAAGTTTATACTTTCTGGCACTTACCTTGGTAATTATTGATCCTTTAAATTAAAGATTCACCCACTGATTTTAACCCTCCGGCAAAATCAGATTTTGTCTGGCTTTTCCAGTGACTGAGAAGAATCCTTGAAGCACCAGTAAAGCCTGCCGGAGTGGGTCCAGACTATTGTTTGGACAGGAGTGAAACCTTGTGTTTAGTTGGACTCCCTGAGCTTTCTTCTAGCACCATCTCACTCCCATCAAGTCCAAATGTATATTTGTACATTCAAAATATACAAGTTTAATGTGTGGATTGCCTTAAATGCAAATGCACTACAACAGAATGAATCTTGTTTTATTTTTGATAATCCACAGGCTTTCTTTTTGTGCCACCCTCAGGCCCAAACTGTCAGTCTTCAGAGGCCTCGGAGCTTTTATTCTAGCAGCATGCTCAGGGCAACTTTTACACCTTTCATAGCAAAGTGCTTTCTCATTTTAAAATGTTGTGTGCAAATCAAGCCTTTATCCCTGCCACCAGAAAGGCTGAGAGAAAACCTGCTGTAGGTTGTTTCTGTGTCCTATATGGCAGTGTGGAATAAACATTTCAGCTTCTGGGTTTACACATTAACACGTCACATCCAATGCTGTTTCTCTCATCAGGTTTCCAGAGCAGGCCGTGTCAGTGCTCCACTCAGGCTGTCTGGAAAACCTTCTTCTGCGCTCCCTTTACACTGACAGGGAATTCTGGGACAGCCATGGCGGGGCGGCGGGTCTCAGGCCTCTCATCCAAGCAGTGCAGCAGAGAGGGAACATCCTCCTCCGGCACATCAGGGACAAAAAGCTCCGGCTGAAGAGGGACCTGTGACTGAGCTGGAAAGGCCAAACTGGAGGAGAAAATAAACCCACTGCACAGGTTGAAAAGCTAAAGATGACATTGCCTCGGCGTGATCAAAGAGAGATCAGTCTGGAGCAAAGAGCAGTAGCCTTCAGAAATGAAACGAGGCCGGTGGTTTAAAAGCGCGTCACGTTCAAGTGGGATCACAAGTTTTCTGATCATGCTTTCAAAACTGGCGTCAAAAGTCATTTACAAGTTTGTTTTTTTATATTTTTCTCTCGGAAAGGAAATAACAACATCAGATATGCTCATAAAAATGCACAGAAGCACAACGTAAGAAAAATTCTACTTCTTACTTTCGCACAGAGCCGTCCAGGGGTCATGCAGTTAAATAAAATATGTATGTGAGAGTCTGTGAGAATGGATGAACAAATCAAGGAAATGGGAAAATAAACCACAGGAACAGACTAGACTGTGCACCCAGGCTGTAAGGAGGGGGGGCGTCACCTGCCACCATGCTGAACTAAGCAGCTAGTTTAACAATCTGTTCACTCACTTTATTAATCTGTATGTTCACTTTTATTAATCCGTTCCCTTGGTCTGTTCATTTGTGTGATTTATGGATTTGTAACATTTTGTTCAACTACGTGACTCCTGTTGAGATCCGTGCACAAGCAAGGACGGCCGGTGTTCTGTGGGCCGTGGTAGTGTAAAGGAGAACTTCATCTCTCAGCATCACAACACACCACTGTGTTTATTTGAAGGTACTGTATGTTTTAATGCTGTTGGTGCTACAGCTAACTGCTGCCTCGCCTGCCAGCTGAAATCAACATCAAGTTTTTCCACTGCTGAGTGCACCGAGCAGATCAGATTTACCCTGCAGTAGGTTTAACTATGTAAAGGTTTGGAAAACAGTTAGGAAAACTCTTTCAGATGATTGTTGTTGCACCAATTTGCAGTTTTTTACATTTTAGTAAATTTTGGGGGAAGTTATGTCACATGGCGACATTAGTCCTCATTGGGAGCCGAGTTTCTGCATTGTTTGCAAATATACAGAACAATTAGGGGTTCATTTGTTGTGTGTATTGCTTACATGGCTGCAGTTAGGTTGCTGAAACCTTGTCATCTGACGGTGAAAGCTTTGTCTGTTGTCAGTGTAGCAGCTTTAGCCAGTTTTCATTCGTTCTGCGTCGGCTCTGCAAACAGAATCAAACACAGACCTCAAGGAAATGCGTGTGTCAGTGTGTTTACCCCGTTGGAAAAAAAAAAAGGCAAACTACACACTCGCTCATGTTCGAAAAGCCTAATTCACCCGAATAGTTTGATCATTTGCACCATATGAAATACCCCTGTGGCTCTGTCTGTTGTTCACAGCGCTTGTCACTCCAAACAGCGTCATGTTTTCCATTTAAGCCTTCCATCTGCACTCACCAGCATCTCACCAAATGTCCCTTCACAGAAGGGAAATGTGAGGAAAATTATACCCCCACTTCCTCCACAACGGCGAGATTTTTTTCCCCCCAAGGAATAGTGGAAAGAAACGTTTTTTTCTCCCTACTTTAATATTTTACAGAAAGCTAGCAGCAGCAGATTGAGTGATTGATGGATGTCTGTTTGTATGAGATAAGCTTTTAATCGAGGGATTAAAAATGGCGGTCAGGAAATAGCTTCTGGACTGGATCCTGGAAGTTTTCCATATATGTACATGTATATATATGTGTGTGTGTGTGTGTCTGTATATACTACTTGACTTTTTTATACTTTTTTACTTTTTCAAAGGCCCTGTCCTTCAACATTGTTGAAATGCGCATTCGTTTACAGCTGTGAAAGATGAAAGAAAAGGAACGAAAGTTGGATGAAAATCAAGTGTCATTAGAGAAGGAATAGAGCCGAGGCTTTTCTGTCTGAGCGACGTGCTTCTTAAGCTGAACTGTCACAGAACATTCTTTTGGTATTTGGTGTCTTGTGAAAAGCTCGGGTGATATCACTTGAAGCCGTTTCATTCCTTACGCGTTCTGAATTAAAAATTCTGGTCATATTCGCCGTTCATGGATTAATGACATTTTCTATGGCTCCCTCTTTCATCACTGAATAAATGGCTCTAATGAGAAATGGTTCAAATGTGTGATCATCTCTTTATCCCCGCTTGATCTCTTTTACATTAAATGTTAGGCTCTTTTTTTTTTTTGATTCCTCAAACCACCAGAAGTGTGCTGGACGCTGCTGGTCTTTTGCTATTTTTACATATTTTTTGCTCCAGCTCATTAAGCCCCATCTGGATTGTACCATACTTAATGCATTCATATATACATAGTAAAGCTTTCGTACTGTGCTGCTGAAGGACAGCGGTCGAAAATAGCAGGATTCTGTGTGAAAAGAAAGACACCAAAGTGGGAGGGATTGGTAGCAATTTATGGGAGTGAGTAGAATAACAAGATTGGGGTTTAAAATACAACAAAACATTGGATGAGATGAAATGTGATGCCAGGCTTCAAGTAACCCATTAAAGAAATCCAAAAGAAGCACAGAAGGACACCAAGCCCACTAAATAAACCCACCTAAAAAATAGTGTACAACACAGGACCATGTCTAAGATTCTTACAACATAAATCGAGGCCAGTCTGCTTTGTTTATTATTTGCTTGACATTTTGAATCCTATTCATCCATTCACCTACCTGCAAGGTGTCGTGCATGGCTCTGACCAGGCCAAGGACCAGGGTCCAGTGCCTTCCAAACCACAAATGTGGATTGGAGAATCACCAGCCTTTCACTGTGAGGTCAACACTGTTCAATAGATTCTCCACCTGTTCCCTCCACACCACATCAAGTGCTACCCAGACAGCAAGTACCACGGCTTGAGGCAGAGATTAGGAGGTTTATGGAGCATTTATTTACCCCTTTATTTAGCCTACACATTCTTATTT
This sequence comes from Dascyllus trimaculatus, assembly GCA_024666655.1. Lineage (NCBI taxonomy): Eukaryota > Metazoa > Chordata > Actinopteri > Pomacentridae > Dascyllus > Dascyllus trimaculatus. The sequence continues at coordinate 33,382,309 of CM045451.1, forward strand.
TGCAGTATCTTACTGTTGAAAAATCCCGCCAAACTGACATTGTGTAGCAGATGCAAAAATTGGACTGAGTCATTTGGTAATGCAGCAGTGCAGCTGGACTGAACTCACAGATCGTATTTGTACAAACTGTTATCTGATGTTGCAGAGCTTTTCACAGAACTGAGGACAGCCTGACCTCAGTGTCCTCAGTGATCGTTCCAGCCATATGTATGAGGACTTGGCTGGAGATTGTAAACCTACATCTGCTTCTGTTCCTCTTTTCAAGGATCAAACATTAAATGCTAGTGCTCTGACCTCAGCTTTATTCTTTACATACCATACAGATGATGTCTTAATGGAAATATTTGAACAGGCTGCATACGAAGCTGCTTCTTTATTGTATACATTGTACCCTCATGTCTGCTCCTCTAAAGTCAATGTCCATGTATGTGCTAGTGTCATCTTCATTTAAACTAATGCATCTCAGAGGCAAATTAGATCTGGTGTAGGCCACACTAAGTACTGCTTCAGGAACATGTTGGCCTTGTTCCTCTTTGAGGTGACTTACATTAAATGGATGCATGCCTCCCATGTATGCTCAAAAAACGAACATGTAAATGCATTTTTCCATGTGCTACAGAGAGAAAGGGAGCGCACAGGAGACGGTGGGTGATAGACGGCAAACATAAACGGCCAGCTACTCATGACTCATCCATAAAAGCTATCATCATGGAGCAGTATGGTGAAGGTCATTATCTGGTGCAGCGCAGAAAGAGAATGGGCCATTATGAGAGGCAGAGGCGAGCCGCGGGCCTGCTGTCGCTACCTTGAGGCTGGGATGCGAACATATGAATCAGAGCTGCTCTCTGGGAAAAAAGGAGGCCATGCAGGTAATGAGGGTATTTTTTCCTCCTTTATTTGGATGACATAAAATTTTGCATTCGCTTCATTTCAGTGGTGTTACAGAGAGCACATTCATCCAGAGTTCATGAGTGCACACGGCTCCTGTGTTCATCAGTCTGGATTGTTCTGCTGGCCTGCTGGGAACATAAATCGATCTGAGCTAAGGAAACAGTAGAGTTCAAATTCAGATTTCTTGCTCTGTCAGAAGTCAAGCAAATGTTTTTGTTGTCATGGTCACAGGTTGTCATTCTGACTGGTTCTGAACAGGACGTGTCTTACAGCCAATGTACACAGGATCCAGCTGCATTCCAGCTCCGTCTGGTCTTTCAGTGGCAATCAAGCCCGTCTGTCCAACGGCTCAATCTCACACTCTGCTCTTTTCCCAGCTTTGCTATTGTTATGTGTTTGGTCTCTTTTTTTGCCAAAGCAGCTCCCATCTCTTAAATACACAAGCTCACTGCAGCTTAAGAAAACCCAGACAAATAGACAGAACCCAGCAAAACATGTTCACCAGTTGGACGCAGCAGGTGTAGCCTTTTAAAAAATGACACAAAGTGAGAAAGTAACCAAACACAGAAGGTACAAATGCGAAAAACAACCAAATTCACCGTACTGGAGCATGAAATGCACTTGTGCAGGTAATAAATATCCATAGTGATTGTCAATTCACTCAATGTTGAAAAAAAACCCGATGCAAAACATTTGTTCTTGACTGTTTTGCACACCTACATGTTTTGCACATTTACATACAGTTACACTATATTGCCACAAGTATTGGGACACCCCTCCAAATAATTGAATCCAGGTGTTCCAGTCACTTCCATGGCCACAGGTGTATAGAATCAGGCACCTAGACATGCAGACTGCTTCTACAAACATTAGTGAAAGAATGAGTCGCTCTCAGGAGCTCAGTGAATTCAAACGTGGTACTGTGATAGGTTGCACTTGTGCAATAAGCCAATTTGTGAAATTTCCTCGATACTAAGTTTTCAGTTTCAGTTTCAGTTTATTTGCCATTTGCAGTTAAAAATACCACATTGGAACAGAGGTGCAAGTAGCTCAAGTGCCCTGTCAAAACATTCATGCAAAACACAGACTCACAAACAGCTGCCAGTAATCAATATATGATAAAAGTCACAGTAAAAAAATGACAAGTATCGAGCAAAGGGAAATGCCCTGTCAAAATGTTATTGTTTAAAGACACCACAGCTTGGGGGAAAAAACTTTTCCTGTGGCGAGAAGTACCACATTTAATGGCACGATAGCGCCGACCCGATGGAAGAAGCACAAACAAGTCCTTACCCGGATGTAGCGGGTCATTTACAATAGCTGTTGCCCGGGACAGAAGTCTCTGTTTGTAAATGTCCTCTAAGTTGGACAGTTCAATGCCGATACTCTTACTGGCAGAGCGGACCACTCTGTTTAAAACTTTCTTTTCTTTGGCTGTGGCATTCCCAAACCATACGGTAATTGCATTGGTTAAGACACTTTCTATGCCACACCGGTAGAAATTTAAAAGAATCTGTTTGTTCAAGGTAAATTCTTTCAACTTTCTCAAGAAGAAAAGCCGCTGTCGGGACTTTTTGACAGTTGCGCTGGTGTTCATGTTCCAGCTCAGGTCATCAGAGAGTGACACACCAAGAAATTTACATGAGTTGACAATTTGCACCTCAGCGCCATTTATAAAAACAGGTAAATGACATTTATCTTTGCTAAAATTAAAGACCATCTCAAAGGTTTTTGAAGTGTTCAAGGACAAGTTGTTTTCCTCGCTCCAGGACACAACATTTTGCACCTCAGATCTATAACAAGAATCATCATTTGAGGAAATCAATCCAACGATTGTTGTGTCATCAGCGTACTTAATGATCAGATTATTAGGATTAGAGGAAACACAATCATGGGTGTACAAAGTATACAACAAAGGACTTAAAATACAACCCTGTGGTGAACCAATATTCACAATGAGTTCATCCGAGACACAGTCCTTAACCTTAACTCTTTGTGGTCTGCAGGTTAAAAAGCTAAAAATCCATTGGCAAATGGCATCGCAGAGTCCCAGAGACCTCAACTTTTGAACAAGCCTCACAGGAACAAGAGAATTAAAAGCAGAACTATAATCAATAAAAAGCATTCTCGCATGAGATTTGCCCTTGTCCAGATGTTCGTACACAGAGTTCAAAGCAAATGAAATGGCATCCTCCACGCTCCTATTTTGTCTATACGCAAATTGAAGCGGATCCACTGACACAGGAATCAGGGCTTTAATGTAGTCCAGCACAAGACGCTCAAAAGTTTTCATTAAAACCGATGTAAGGGACACAGGCCGATAGTCATTTAGACAAGTTACAGGTGATCGCTTAGGCACTGGAATGATGATTGACTTTTTAAAGCTGCGTGGGACAGTGCAGTGCCTAAGTGACATATTGAAGAGGTCAGTTAACACAGGCGCTAGTTGTAGGGAACAAAGCTTTAGAACATGGGGAGGAATACCGTCCAGGCCAGGTGCTTTCCTGACCTTGGTCTTGGACAGGACCCTCTGGACATCCTCCTGAAGGACTGTGAGACCAATTTCATCACCGGCTGCTGAAATAATATGAAACTAATACTCCACGGTCAACTGATAGTGGTATTGAACAAAGTGGAAGAAACTGGGAACAACAGCACCTCAGTGGTAGACCATGTTAAATCACAGAGCGGGGTCAGTGGATGCTGAGGCTCGCAGTGTGCAGAAATTGCCAACTTCCTGTAGAGTCAATAGCTACAGACCTCCAAACTTCATGTGGCCTTCAGATTAGCTCAAGAATAGTGGTAGAGAGCTTCATGGAATGAGGTTCTATGACCAAACAGCTGCATCCAAACCTTTCATCACCAAGTGCAATGCAAAGCGTCAGAGCAGTGGTGTAAAGCACACCGCCACTGGACTCTAGAGCAGTGGAGACGTGATCTCTGGAGGGACCAATCACACTTCTCTGTCTGGTAAGCTGTGCTGGGAGCGTGCCATGGAGGTGCAGGCTCTGAGCATTTTGGGACTAATAAGTCCAGGTTTAGCGGTTGTCAGGAGGACGGTACTTGCCTGACTGCATTGTGCCAAGTGTAAAGTTTGGTGGAGGGGGGTTTATGTGGGGGGTTGTTCTTCAGAGGTTGGGCTTGGCCCCTTAGTTCCAGTGAAAGGAACTCTTAATGCTTCAGCAGACCAAGACATTCTGGACAACTTCATGCTCCCAACTTTTTGGGAACAGTTTGGGGATGGTCCCTTCCTGTTCCAACATGACTGCTACCAGTGCTCAAAGGCAAATAAAGACATGGATGAGCCAGTTTGGTGTGGAGGAACTTGACTGGCCTGCACAGAGTCCTGACCTCAACCCGATAGAACACCTTTGGGATGAATTAGAGCGGAGACTGAGAGCCAGGCCTTCTGGTCCAACATCAGTGTGTGACCTCACAAATGCTCTTCTGGATGAATGGTCAAAGATTCCCACAAACACACTCCTAAACCTTGTGGAAAACCTTCCCAGAAGAGTTGAGGCTGTTATAGCTGCAAAGGGTGGAACAACTCCATTTTAAACCCTGTGGATTAAGAATGGGATGACATTAAAGTTCATGTGTGTGTAAAGGCAGACGTCCCAGTACTTTTGGCAATATAGTGTATATCCAGGTGAGTTTATAGTCCACAGTGCTGCACAAATGTAGCCAACATGGCACTGACACACACACATATTTCTGCCACAGTTCCTCTTCCTGTTCAGGTCCATGTGTGAAGGACGCCCACATTCTAAAATTAATTGATGACATTTTCATGCTGTACTTTGTGACAAATAAATAACTGCTTTGCTTTACTCAGTGTAAAATACCTGATAAACACTTCTGGTTTCAGCTTTGCGTCTCCTCAAGGTGAGTGTTTTTGAGTCTTTACAAATATTTTTCAATATTCATCTGGACTGAGGGAGCACAGACATGACATTATCATTAATCACACAAACTAGCAGCTATGTGCAGCATGCTAACTTTGACAGCCCAGCTGTATCCATACCAGCTCCTTAGACGCTTGCTTATAGCTTATTTGAAGAGTTGGGTGTCTGACATTGACAGCATTATGTTAGAAATATAGGTTTTCTTTATTAGATTAGACAAACAGGTAATATGAATGCATCAGTTTTGGAAAGATTTGTTCAGCCAGCTGTCTCTTCTGCCAACAACAATCCTTCCTACAGGGCATAGTTTGACTCAGAGTGTTAACAGAGAGGAGGGAGTTGCTCTGTTACCGATGTGTATGAGAGAGCAGGCCATGGTTTTACAATAAAATAAGATTTTCCCTACTTTAAATGGTAAAAAACTGAAAATCTACATGCACTGATCGAAACTATCTTTGTGATGGGTCACCAGGAATAGCACACTGTAAGAGAAACACTGTTTATGGTCAGCAGGAACTCTGTCCTGTGAGCAGTAGATTGAGATTTTCGACACTTAAGAGCCACGATTACACAGTTCATCACAGTACTGTTGCAGAATTAATTCACATCATAGGTGAAGAGTTGCATTGTGGGGTCTTTGGAAAAGGTATCTCCATTTTGAATTAAGATATTAAAATGTTAATTTCATGCACTACTACTCTCCAAGATTTGCAGGCTTCCATTCAAATGCAAATTGCTCCTGCAGAAGCCCAAGCAGCTTTCTGATTCTGGGCCTCCACGTGCATCAGTGTCTTTCTCTGTCTTTCATCAAACATCACACCCTAATGGTTCAAGGAGTTGTGTTGTTCTGTAAGGAACTGTACAGATGTGTCATTATTAATAGCAGTCTGTGGTGAAAGAACAACCTCCAGGGGGGATTTCTCCCTCATCTCTCCACGTGTTTCCATCCACCTTTTTTTAATGCAAATTTGTCATCACAAAAAGCCCCTGAGTGGGCACAGCGAAGATTTCAAAACATCTAGAAATGTGGCAGAAACAAAAAGTTTTCTCACTGAGCTGAAGGTGAAAACATGCATCCACTGAAGCTTCTGCTCCAGTGGACAGATTGAAAATAGCACAAAGCAAAAACACCACATCTGTACACAACAAGGAGGAAACTGCAACTTGTTCACACCATGACAAGAAGAGAAACGTCATTATTTTTCACAGTTTGAGATCTGACACTTTTAGCAGTGGTTTAACGGCACCATGCTGGAGAATCTGCTGTAAATGGCCTCACATTTGCATAACTAAATATGAGTACTGAATGAAAAGGGGGACATTTGTTCCCTTTTCTTCTGCCAACTCTGTAAAAACTAGACAATATATAACACATGTTTTCAGTTTTGACAATAAATCATAATTGTTGCTTCACCCCAAACAAACATTGTTGTTTCTACCTTAAAAGTTACTACTTTGGTCTTTCTTGTCCATGATGAGTGAATGCATTGTAAGGAGTAACTCAGCAATTTTTTTTTAAAGTATCTAGTTTTGCCAAAACGTTTTTAACACTCACTTGAAGTGGTTTTTAAACTTTTCAAAAAGAATTAATGCACATTATGAGAGGTAAAAACACCTTTTATGATTTTAACTCACATAGCAGATCAGTTTTTTTCTTCCATTTTTTTAGTCGTCTCTTCATCTCTGGACAGCATTAAACATGACCAGTACTGGCTGACATGAAAGACTAAGGGATTTTTTTCTCTTGGACATGGACCAGAGGACCTCTCAGGGGGTCCTATGGGGTCTGGAACCAGGACGTTGGCACTGGATCCTTTGGGTACTCTGGCTTGTGCAGTGGGGCCTCTGTCAATCAAACTTGTTCCACTGCATCCTGTTGATGCTTGATCAGAATGAGGTGTAGGAAGTTTGGAGGTCAAATCAACATGTTGGGCCATTGTCATGTTCCTCAACATGTTCCTGATTGGTTGATGTTGTTTCCTTGTGGTGGGGTGCATTTTCCTGGCAGTGACATTTGGGATTTCCATTTGCATGAGGGAGTGTGTTTGTTCTGGGACAATGTTTATTTGGGTGTCTAAGTCTGATCAACATGGATGATAAAAACCAAGGTTTTCCATCAAAACACCACATAGTACCACTATGATCAATGATATTCACCTCACCTGTCAGTGGTCATGATGCTGTGTCTGATCAGTGTATACACACATCCTGTACTATCAGCTTCTGAGGCCTTTTTATTGCAATATTTTAAAAGTTCTCTTCAGTTTTGCTTGACAGTTACATGGAAACTTGGCTCTCACACATTTGAAGACAGACACATCTAATACAAAACAGTATGCAAATGTTCCACCACTTTTAATGTAAATGCTGAAAGCAAATCTGTCACAAATGCAGAATCTAAAACAAGCGAGTCTAGTTGAGACATCTAAGCCCCCAGCATGTTCATCTGGATGTCAGCCTCAGTCCTCCTCTCCCTGATTACTGCTCCATTCATGCCTCTCATTTCAAGCCGTAGCGATGACTGCTGCAGGCCACCAGCGATTAAAAGAACATTTACACACTTTCTGCTCGCGCCTCTCAGCTAATAATGATGTTTTCTCGGCAGGCAACAGCAAGCCATAAATAAGAGGGCTCAGCTGCTCCCCAGCTTCCAACCATGGAGGAGAGTAAGTGGATCAGAGATAGGTCAAAGCCTCAAGCCTCCACTGGTCTCTTTTTTTGTCTTTTGCACCCTGGTTTCTGTTCCAGTTCTCTCTTATCTGCTCTCTTTTCAGCCAGTCTCAGTCCAGATTTTGCGAACTGCAGCACTTCAGGCAGAATCCGAGTTTGCAAGCTGCTGACAAATTTCCCCTAACAGGCTTCAACATCTGGCTGTTACTTAAAGTATTAAAACGACTAAATGCAGTAATGCCCCCTGTGACTTTTATGCTATTATATGTCACATCATGACGATATTATTAAAGACAAGTGGATTAAAAGGTACAACATCTGTAAAGCAGGAAGTAGTGTTGGAAAAAAATGCTTTCATGAAGTATCTCAAATTACTTCTGTGCAGTGATTGAATAAAAGTATCCAGTTACGTTGCACCACTGGGTTGACATGAGCATGTTAACATTGTTACTGTAAGCATGTTACATGTAGACTCTTGGGCTCCTTTTCCTCTGGGGATGAAATGACTTCATGCTAAACTAATATGAGGAGACTCCCTTCGATATTTTAGACTCGCCTTATTCACCGCGTCTCCTGATTTGTTCGACTAATTTTATTTTCCTTGCACACAAGCTGGATTCGTCGTTGAAAGTGCCATCACCGATTCGGTGCTTGACGAACCATCAGTCTGTACCACTTATACCTTTTTCTAGCTAAATCCCAGAAGTGTGTTGTCTTTATCCCAAAGTTATCAAGGAAAGTCCTCTGCTGACTCCCTCTGGCACGCTCGCTTGGAATTTTCCCGCTCAGACTGAGATCCGATCCTCCGATGCCTCCTTCCTTATGACACGTCCCAGGAATTTTGTCTGACGTGTCTCAATTGTTTGCAGTAGCGCACTCTGCATGCTGATCTTCTTCATTGGAGACGTGGTCCATGTAAGAGATCCAAAGCATCCTGCGATAATACCACATCTAAACAGCTTCCAGATTTCGTCGTGTCTCTGCTGTTAGTGTCCAGGACTCACAGCCATATAAAAGAGTTGACCAAATATATGCTTTGAGCAACCGGAATTTTATCTTGATGGACAGCCTCTGATTGAGTAGAAGTGGTCGTAATGCGTCTTTAGAGATGCCTGTTCTGTGTCTGATCTCATTTTTGCAGCGGGTGTCCGTTGTTACCAGAGCTCCAAGGTGGTTAAATGAGTTGACTTGCTCTATTGGTGTGTTTCTATGCTGCATCTGGCAAACTGGAGGGGTCTCTGACTTTGATATGACCATGACCTTTGTCTTCTTACTATTGATTTGTAGACCAAGGCGCTCGCTGGAAACAGTGGCATCATTAAAGAGTGACTGTAGGTCCTCAGTCGAAGAAGCGAGGAGCACAGTGTCATCAGCATATCGAAGAGACGCAAGCTGGATAAAGATATGTGGAATTAACCTCGTGCAGCAGACTTTGTTTTATTAAGAGGGCATTCGGTTCACACTTGTGTTGCTTAAACCCTGAGTGCTTCAATTCCAACCAGTCGAGGTTTGAACGTCACCGCCTGTCTGTGAATTGTTGCTGACTGTGTGCATCCCTGTATCTTCTAATAGCTGATTCCTGCAGGGCAATACACCAGGTCACAAAGGAAAAGTCATCTTAAAGCGGTTTCGTGAACGTGACAGTGAATTCAGAGGCCCTGCCAGTATCCAGATGTGAATCCAGTAGAACATCTTCGGGGTGTAAGAACGTGTAGGATGGGAGATTTATAGCGTGAATCTGTCTTATGACAAACATGCAGAAATGACTGGAAGCAATCACATGAACATAGAGCTGAATCTCAAAGGACAGTTTCCAGCATCCTGTGGAATCCGCGACAAGAGCTGCCCAGTATTAGCGAGCCGTTGCTAATAAAATGTTCTCTGATTGCATGTGGTGCTCCTTGTCTGCATGAACAAGGTCTGATGACCAGAACATTGTAACAAAGTGATGACAAGTGTGTAGAATTATTTTGCTCCTTTCATTGGCCAAAACCTGTCATCTGGTGTCCAAATTCTTCACAGAACACACAGCAAAGATTAAGGTTTCCACTAAATCAGCTCTAAAGTTTCCGTATGTTGATGATGATTCCATCTTTGCCTGTTAAAACTTACAGTGCATCACTGATGTGTTGTCCAGGACATACAGGCTCCTGGACCTAAACCCTGAGCATAAACTGCACAAGCCTCAGCAACTAGTAATTAGAAACTGTGTCCCACATCATAATAACAGTCAGAGAAAACACAAAGACCTGAATTCTTATGATAATCACTGTTGTATTTGTTGCTTCACTGAGGAGAAAAGGTTGGGTTTTGTGGTATAAATTACCCACCAGCTCAGATATAGAGCAGGAAGAAGGCCTGAGACATGTCCCCAAACAGGTCCTCTGTCCTCAGTTACATGCACACCAGTGGATTCTTAATCACAATAGAACCACATGGAGAAACAGCATCCTTGAAGCTGCACGGAGCTGCTCAGCCTGTAACCTCTGTTCTTGCAATCACAGTACAAAATGTTTACTTACAGTCTATACAAACCCACAGAAAGCGCCTGACTCTTTGCTCAGCGCTCAATCTCCTGATAATGGCAACATATTAATAACAGCATTAGTGCTCGAGAAGCGCCGATGTGCCGAGCAGAATGAAAACAACATTAAACATTCAGCAGACAGAGGACAAGGATACACACTGGGATACAAAATGTTATTCTTCTCAGCCCACACTCCTCTCATGGCTCACTCATTATCCCTGACTGTGGAAAGTATTAACTAATTGCGGTGGAGCAGCAGCCAGGGAGCCAGACAAATATATTGGTTTGATAGAAACCAGTCGGAGACGTCAGCTGTTTCCTGTCCCCAAATTATAAAAACGCTCCACCCAGGAGCTTTTGCCACACATTTGCAGTTTAAGCCAAAAGAAGAATAGCGGTTTATAAAGGGAGGCTACATTTTTTGAGCTAGTAAAACACTCTTGTGGTTTTCATTTCGTACATTTAAAAATACATTACACACTTACAGCTGTGTCTTCTTTTGTCCTTTCATGCAGCTCTGGGAGCAGCTGCAGTGTTGCAGTGAGGATTATGTGCTATAACATTAATGTGAGCACACCTTGTGGTCCTTTGATATGACACCACTGCTGTGAAGATTCATGTGGAGGTGACTGCTGCTCTCTCCCTGCAGGGCCCCGTCACTTCTTTACAGGTGACATGATGTGACAGGAGCCGACACATTAGCCCCCTGCCAGCCACATATTAACCACACGCCAGCCCACAGTGCAGACATGAGGCACTGACCTACCTGCAGTGGCTGTGGATTGTAGGATGCCTTACACTGTATTTGTGTCAGTATATATATATCCACATACACCGATCAGCCACAGCATAATGACCACTGACAGGTGGAGTGAATAACAAAGATCAGATGTGGTGTTCTGCTGGAAAACCTGGGATTTAAGCATCCTTGTTGATGAGACTTATGCCTGATAGGTGGATGGATGGATGGATGGATGGATGGATGGATGGATGGATGGATGGATGAATGGGTGGGTGGATGGATGGATGGGTGGATGGATGGATGGATGGATGAATGGGTGGGTGGATGGATGGATGGGTGGATGGATGGATGGATGGATGGATGGATGGATGGATGGATGGATGAATGGGTGGGTGGATGGATGGATGGATGGGTGGATGGATGGATGGATGGATGAATGGGTGGGTGGATGGATGGATGGGTGGATGGATGGATGGATGGATGAATGGGTGGGTGGATGGATGGATGGATGGATGGATGGATGGATGGATGGATGGATGGATGGATGGATGGATGGATGGATGGGGGGATGGATGGATGGATGGATGAATGGGTGGGTGGATGGATGGATGGATGGATGGATGGATGGATGGATGGATGGATGGATGGATGAATGGGTGGGTGGATGGATGGATGGATGGATGGATGGATGGATGGATGGATGGATGGATGGATGGGGGGATGGATGGATGGATGGATGGATGAATGGGTGGGTGGATGGATGGATGGATGGATGGGTGGATGGATGGATGGATGGATGGGTGGGTGGATGGATCTTGAAGATGTGTTGAAAACAGGAACCACCAAACTAGAAGCATTAGCACCCAAAGCTGCCATACATTCCTTCTTTAAACCTGCATGGCAATGTTATTGTTATTATGATTAGAACTGCATATTTGCTCATCCATCATACATAAAGCAAATGATGTTTCAGCAAGTCCAATAGTAACCCTCCATTTAACTCTTGGTCTTCACCAGCTGCTCAGAAAAATAACTAGCTCTGTAGCCATGAAATGCTCCACTATACTCACCAGCTAGCCGGTAACTTTGTCTGTCAGAAAGTAGAGCACGGTGTCTGTCTTTTTCATTTTGAACTGCTGCCTGCTGCTGCTATAAAAAACCACAGTGAGTCAGTCAGAGAAAAACACTGCATGTGCTAAAATGAAAACAATGAGCTAAAAGATGCTAAAGTGTTCAGTAGAGGTGAGCAGTGCTGCAAAGCTTGGTGATAATTCTCTGTTGGTGACCTCTTTGACATTACTAACAGTCATTTCAGCCATTGTCAATGTGTAAAATATTGTTAGATGCAGCTTCAAAGAGTCATGAGATACAGCTCTTTAATTACTACATGCATTTGAACATCAACCCAACAAAAGTGGCAGCATGACCAGTAGCAACACACCGTGTCCATGCTGTGGGGCTGATTTAAGCTGCCTCACAGCCAGCTCTGAAAACTAGGTGATGACGAGCTGCTACAATAATGACTTCTCTCTTTGACCATCAAAGCTGAAGAAATGTGAGCTTGTTCAGTTGAATGGGAGATCATGGCTGCTTGGATGAATGTACCAGTTTAGTAATGAGTGAGCAGCTGTTCTTTAAACACAGGCTCCACCTACATCTTTTTAGCATGAAAGGATCATGTGGAGGCTTGAAAAGTGCTTAGTAATACACAGCTGCTGTGGCTGAAATTCACATCAGGTTTAAAGGACTAATTGATAACCCAAGGTCACGGAAAATAAAAACCCAATTCACTTCGCTGTCATTGATCTAAGTCTTGCATTCACTAAATGTAAGACTCAAGTGTTTCACTGTGAACTCTTTATATCCGTGAATCTCTGCCATAAATAGAATATCTAGCTATCTTTTTGCAAGTCATAATATTTTCTACATTCTGAACATTAAACTAACAGTGGTGACTAGATTCTGCTGCTGCAATGTTTTTGAGAAGCTTGTATGAAGGTTTTGCTAAAATCCCATTGGAATCCACTGTAAACGCTGTGAATCCAGCCTAACTACAACCGCACAAAGGAAGAAGCTAGTTTACAGAAGCAACTTACAAGTCTGCAGGGAGCGAGGATGTGATAGTGAAAGTCTGGAGTCTCAGTGGAGAGTTTCTGTTAGAATGATCTGTTTTGCAGAATGTGATCTCCTTGACTGACAATCTGCTCTCTGCATACTGGAGCCTTTAATGTCAGTGGATTACACGTCTCTTAGAATGTCTCATTTTAGAACCTAATTAACAACATTAACAAAGCAATTTACAACCATAACGGCATTTTAAACTTAAGCATAGACATTAATAGGCACCTGATAGAGCCAAACTCAAATTTAGTAATGGAAGTTTTGTAAATCCATCCAAAGTTGGGTTTTGGCAGCAGGCTACACCAGAAGTCCATCTCCACAGCAACATTTTCCAGCTCCTCCATCTGGATCTCAAGGTGTTTCCAGGCCAGATGACACGTCTACTCTCTCCAGCATGTCCTGTCTAACCCTGAGGTTTGCTACCTCTTGGACTTGCCAGGAAATCTTCTGAGGAGGCATCCTGATCAGATACCTGAACCACAGCAGCAGCAGCTCATCTCTGAGCTCCTTCCAGATGTCTGAGCTCCTTACCCTTACTGCAAGACTGAGACGAGTGCAAAGGAAGCTCCTTTTGCTCTTGGCATTCTTTCAGTTATTACCCAAAGCACATGGCAATAATAAGAGGTAGGACATAGAATGACTGGTAAATTGCTGCTCAGTTGAGTTGAGTGAATGAGCTGCTTCTGCCTCTCAGAGAATTGCTGATTTAGTGGAGCTGGTTTGTGCTTCTTTGTGATCCTCTTCATAGGATCTCCCAGGGCAAACTGGCTCCAGGGAAGGGGCCACATTGAGAGCGACTCACAAAAACACAATGGAACAAGACGTCTGGAGCTGTGTCACCTGGAACAGAAAGACATGGGTTCCCTTCATCCTGGAAGGGAAGACAGTAGAAAGCATCTGGTGGTGGGACCGTGACTCAGGAGGCCTCAGTCTGGAGCCACTCCAATGCAGGAAAGGCCTTGAAGTGCTAGGCAGCAGACACAAGCAGGCTAGTCCTGAATCTGGACATATGCAAAAAGAATTTACCAAGCTTTATCGTGGTATTTAGAATCACCTAACGTCCACTGTCTTTCAGACGGACACTAAAAAAGACTTCTTCCATTGGAAAATGAGTGAACTAATTATCATCCCAAAGGATGTGTGGTCTCTGTGTTTTCATCACCGACAACACAGCAGTTATACTAAGGCAGAAATTCCCTGGAGGAATATTGGTTTTAAAGTGGACCTTTGAGCTTTTGGAGCAGCTGTTTACTGTCTGTTAATTATATATTTGATCTTCTGAGAAAAACAAACAAAAAATCTGGTTATGTGTGATTAAAAGAATTCATTGCTGAGAATTCCTCTTTAAATTATAGAAGCACATTTCTTCAGCATTATAAAATGTGGATTAATGCGTCTCTGTCCCACCTCTGATACCAAAAATGCCAAACAATTTAGCTTCGTGATAAAGCAGCCACTTGCTCTATGACTGCCACCTTGGTAATGTGACATTAGTTCCTGCTATAAGATACTTCAAGGGAAGGAGATCACAGTCCTGAGCAGCCCTGAATAATGCAAATTTGCCCTGTCTGCTCCTGGGGAAAGCAAGCTGCAGAGTGGCTGATGGCATCACCCTGGCTTGTTTGGTTTGGTCTCAGAGTCTTGGCTATTGTTGCTTGAGGTGCTGCCAACGAGGCTGGCACAGCTGACGCTCCTGACTCCTGCACTGATCTTGTGTCTCTAGCATGGCAGCCTGACAGCCGCTGACTTCACTGTTTCCTGCTAAACGATGCCAAAGCATCAACTTATTATTCCAGCTCCGCACTTTGGTCCAGTGAAATATTCCAAACATCGCGGTCAGCTAGCATTGTGTCCGTTGCATTTGTTCCCATGGCAAATTCAGTCAGGTTACCGTCTCAATGGCTACATACAAGGGAACAAGATTAAGCACGTGGCAGCATCTTTAGATCCGGATTTATCGGTGTAATATTCCATTTTCAGACAATGAAGTCACACCTTGAAGTGAAACATCTGGAGGATCTGCTTTCTGCCACCCACCACTCTGTCTTCTTTCATAATTTCAGCATATGTACACATGTATAGGGAAACAGTGAAGCTTACATAGTTATATTTACACAAAAACATCCTGACACAGAACGTTACTGTGATGAACACTTCATCAGCTCCCTAGATGAAGGAGTTGCACTGCTGCATTGTGGGATTTTCAGACTCTGGGAGCCAAAAGACAACAGTGGATGATTCAGCCTGCCATAGTGAGCATCGTCATTACCTTCAGACAAATCAGTCACAACATAATGTAAAACTTAAGCTCTTTGTGCTTCCAGAGAACATAAATCTACTTTGAACAAGCATTAAATTGCAGACTGAGCTGCTGACTGGAACAGGATTTTCCCATGTGGGTCCTTACGATGTGCGGATGATCCAAAACAGTCCAATCAGTGGGTAATGCTGAGCTCAGACTGCAAAATATCAACATGAAAACAACCCGTCGCAAAAGGTGTACGATGCCAGGACTGAACATGGAGGTTAGGCACAACAATTGATGGTTTAACTCCATGTAGTTGGAGAATACAAGACAAACAGTATCATCCACACCACTCTGGCTGACAGTCTAATATTCCGTTATTTTTGCTATTAATGTTACTGGCGGCCTTTAATCATGATATAAGTAACATTAACTTTGCATCCATCCATCATACATTTGATGTTATTAATATTCAGTGGAATTGTGGATGCATTCAGTGCCGCTAGCTAACAGTATCGAAGGACAAGATACTACTAGTTAGTGCAACAGGTTGAGCAATAGTAAGAAGCTAATTATTTCTGGCAAAGTAATATTTTTGGCAGCAGTTTTACTGGAAAGGTTTAAATAGTAAAGGATTCTGGAAATCACTGCAGGAAACCACTTTATATCACCCCAACCGGTCGAGGCAGATGGCCGCCCTCCCTGAGCCTGGTTCTGTCAGAGGTTTTTTTGTCCCTCTCCTTATCCTAGGGTTTTTTTAGTTCCTTTCCATTGTCACTGACTGCTTACTCATAGGGAATCCAAAAGCAGCTATGGATTGTTGGGTTTTCTGTTCTTTCTGCTATGTACAGCGCTATGTGATGACGTGTTGTCAATATGCACTATACATATAACACTGAATTGAATTAGTTCATTTGCACATCCCTCTTTTAGCATTAACATTTCATTTTCATTCTTTGTCCCTTCTTTGGGTTCAGTTTTTCAGGAGAAATGGGTTGTACATGAATGCTAATCATCAGTTTTATGGATGAAATTAACATTAGCATCAGTGCTGGGGACAGTCCCTCTATAGCTGGTTGTAGAATGTGAACATCTATAATAGCTTTAATAAAAATGAAAGAAACAGGTTTTCTATCAGTGTGTCTGACATTTTTCTTTATTTTAAAGGGCTCTCCATTCTAATATTTCAGTGAACTGTTTGGCTAAAGAGGCCTTTCCTTTCTTTTCAAACCTAACACAGTCTGACATCACAAACAATACCTCTCAGCCCTTTGTGAGCCACTGTGGAGGCTGCTGCTGATCACAGATTAGTTTATTGGGCTGATGTCACCTCATAGTTTATTTTTTGGGATGAGAAGTGTGATTTGCCAAAAAACAGGATCTTAACAGCTGCTGACCTGAGCTTCCTTTCAGCCTTCCTAACCAATATCCTCCATTTCTATCTGATACTTTCACCTTCTCAGCAGAAGGAAGTATGACAATGCTTTTGTCAAAGCATCAGAACTAAGCATACGTGTAACGAGTCATTTTACCTCTGCTCTCCCGCTCTGTGTGTTTCAGAAACAGGCAAGGTTAGAGGAGTTATTGAAGGCTTGTGGATGGACTGTCTGAAGGTGTTTCAGTAACACTGGCAGCTCCCTGAGAGTTGTCTTGTTCTGCTCCAGTCAGCCACTCACTCACGTCACCGGCTGTCAGCTCGCCTGGCAGCCGGTTCCGCCTCAAGAGCTGCACCATCATGTTTTTATCCTGCAAGGACACGGAAGATATCAGGAATCATTACAGGACACGAAACAGCATTTACAAGACTATGTTTTGGTGGTTTTTTTTTTTTTAAACCAAAGCACAAGAGGCTCAGACTAGTTTAAAAAGGCAGTGCAGATCTAAGAAAGCTACCATGAAGTCACATTAAAGTCACTCGAAAGTCAAGCTGTTACTGTTCTGTGAGGCTCAGCTGCTGATTTTAATAGAGAGATTGTTAGACAGGTACAGGTCATTCAGTAAATATGGCAATGCTGACATGCTCAGACTTAGGAAGTAGAATGTTTTCCGTGTTCACCATAAAATACCCACATTTGCTAATTAGCCTTGAAAACCAAAATAGAGCTGAAGCTGAAAAGCTTTAAATCTGGTGGTCATGATGTTGCATTAAAAGTCATGGGATCATTCATTTCATCTAAAAAAAATCCTCCTGTGGTAAAATAAGAATGTCTGTCCCAAATGAAGCGCTGTCAGTACGTTTAATTAAGAACCATAAAGTAAATGTGAGGGGTAACCAGAAAAATAGAGCAGGATTCATCACTACACAGATCCAATAAGATATCATGGTGGCATAATGCATGAGGATTGGCACTATTTGCTAGTGTGGCTGCCAGATAAGGAATACCTGTCCAGTGCAGCACACAGATTCATTTTTAGACTGTGAGATAGTAAATGCTTACTGTAGTTCTTCATAAATTCTGCTGCTGGCAGCTTTTTCATGGCAAAGACATTGCAATTCTTGCGCTGACAGATGGAGTTATTGTACATGCAGTAAGTGATGACGCATAAGCAGCCTTCAGTAGTAATAATGACAGCTTTAGTTAAAGAGCTCCCTCCCTCGACTGAGGTGTTGTGGTACCTGATGGCTGTTAGGGAGCTCATTATAAAACAATACACCACAGGGCAAGAATAGAAGTATAGGTAATAATAGAACAGTAACACCATTTTATAATATATGGTAAAAGGTCAGGAAGGTCAGTCTGTAAAAATACGTTGTAAAAGCTTTGTTAACAGATGAGACAGCCATGTGGAGCATAACATCAGGTTTCAGTGCAGTTCCAAAGTCTGGTTCCAAAGTTCTGTCTGCTTTATTTTTCAGTCCAGACTAAAAGCAGTCAGAAAAGCTGCATTTGAGGACTTCAGCAACTGGCATGTGTCGTGTCAAAAGACCTGATGTGTTGGATGGTCCATCTGGGCTTTACAAAGCATGAAATAAAGTTTCAAAATCAATCCTACAAGTATGTGGAGACCAGTGAAAAGGCTCCACAGTGGGAGTGACTGACCGGTACCTACTAAAGTCCTGGCGGCTGCATTCTGTTCTGGTTGCAGTTTCATTGAGGGTTTTTGCTCCACACAGTGAAAAGCGATAAGTTATTCATGAAGGTCTGAATAACCGTCTCTAGGTTTGGAATCGGAATGGTTTGGTTTTCGACATTCTCCAAAAAACAAGGTGGTATAAATGAGCTGCTCTGACTGGTGGTGCTGAGGTTGCTGTGAAATAGAACATTGCTAACATTTCTAAAAGCGATATGGTGGAAGTAAGAACCAAAGTTCAAAGAGGTTTTCATGTTGATATCATTAGCACCAAGTAAGAATAGCTCATTTTTTGGTGTTGATTGACTGACTTTAGGTCATAGAGCGGGTTGTCCACCGATCGCAAGGTTGGCGGTTCAATCCCCGGCCCTTGGGCAAGACACTGAACTCGAAATTGCTCCCAATGACAGGCGAGCACCTTGCATGGCAGCTCTGTTGCCATTGGTGTATGAATGGGTGAATGAGAAACACATTGTAAAGCGCTTTGAGTACCACTAAGGTAGAAAAAGATGTAAGTGCTGACCACTTACCATTTACCATTCATGGACAAGGTAATGTATTAGCATCATGTCATTTCATTTTAATGAAATAGCTGCAAGTAAAAATAACTATTGTGGTGTTAACTGCTCAGTTACCATTAGATGAGTCAGCTACCTGTAATGTGACGATTTGTGTAGTAGCCCTGTTATAAGTAGACAAGACCTCACACTATAATAACTGTGAGGCATTATGAGTGAGCAATACAAACAGGAGGGTCACTCTTCCTCAGTTCACTGAATGGCCCACATCTGACCATCTTCTTTTGACTGATTTTTGAGTATTGATTTAGTTGACTATGTGTAAAGTCACTTAGTGTAATGTAGGTAACATTACTTTTTAAGTTAAAAAATCTCTCATAAGGTGGGATCATGTTGATTTTTGAGACGTTTTCTTTGCTTGAAGTGCCATAACTTAAGAAATAATGTAGCTGGAGTCCTGAAATTTGACAGGCTCACTGATATCTACACATGGTCTTCAATAGTGTGACCCTGCTTTGATGGAATAACATAAACCAATTCCAAAAATGTTAAATGATTAACGTATTTGCCTTTAATAGATGTCCAACAGTTAGTGTGTATATTAAAAACAAAATGAGGCTGAGTACCGAACCCTGCGGAACTCCACAAAGCAGCTTTGAACAAGTTGACCCATGGTCTCTGTGACTAACACAAAAACTCCTGTCTGTGACATAGAACCAGTATAGTACATCAACAAGAGCAACACATTCAGATATATATATATATATATATATATATATATATATATATATATATACACACACACACATAGTGTTGACATACAATAAGTAACACATGGTCTGTGGCAGATTTGCAATGGATCTGATTTGGGCTGGACTTTGAGAGGAACTTTTAATGTAAGTCAGATGTCCTTGAATCACTTGAGAAAGATCCAACTGCAAGGAAGTTACTGGCCCAAATAGTGACCAGGCAGAGGGAAACCATCACAACCTGGGAGTTCCTGTCTGTTCAGAGCATCAAGTCCATGTTTTAGTTCTGGAAGTTTTCTGACACAAATGTTGGATCTGGCTTGTTTAACCAGTTAATCAGATTTCATGTGATGAACTGTGTTTACAATCAGAGATTATTTAAACTCTAATTCCTTAATTGTCTGCCATCTTGTTCTATTTTGATTGGATGCAAATTCAGTAGGTTTCATCCTCTGGAGATTAATGAACTTCTGCTTCAGAATTCATTGCAATCCATCCAGATGTTGTCTCAGGTCTCAGTTTGCCTAAGTGGGGGTCTGACTGATCAGTCAAGTGGATTGAAGCACCCCAATGACAGGGCTAAAAATGAATGGAAATTTAATGAGTACATTCATACTCCCCAGAGGAGGAACCCTTTCACTTCTGAGCACTGTGTCTGTCTTCTTCCTGTGAAACTCCAGCCAAAGTGCCAAAGTGGGACAGAAAAATCAAGAAAGCGGATCGCCGTGGTTTCTTTTGAACACTTTGATGGGAATGAAACATTTTTGTTCTAATAACCCAGCTCTCCTCCTCTCAGATGCTGTTAAAAATGGAGGTACAAAACTCTGAGGCCTTAAAGCCACACGAGCTTCCCTCCCCTCACATGATTTGTGGCATTTCTTTTGCACTCAACCAAATGATTTCAGGCAGGGAAAAAGCTGAGTTAATAACACTCCCGCCGCAGGGGTTTAATTAGCTGTGTGATTTAGCCCATTTTTATTTCCTTGTAAAGGTCTACGGAGAGAAATGAACTATTTGCCATATTTCAAACAAGCACATCACAGTGTTTCAGGAGGGAAGGTGAAAACTCAAGGATTACAGTTGAGCATATTGTATTCCATTTAGAGTTAAACACTCTGATCTTTGGGCTTGGTTAAATCCATTGTGGAGACAGTTTTTACTTTATGGGGTAGAAACTGGAGGACTAACAAGACCACCGTCAGAAAAGACTTTCATGAAGAGCCGTCTAAGGAGAATTGTCTCCAGACAAGATCAGCGGGGTTTTGTTGGTGGGGGCTGTTACCGATTATTGGCAATCAAGAAAGACTGATATCTGATATTTGGAACTGATACACATTAAATGTAACGTTATAACAACATGTGATAGTAGAGAACCTGTCATTCATAGCTAGGCTTCCTCATCATTAAGAATGACTATAACTGAACATGTAAAATAGAAATAGGAGTGATGAAATGATCTCCTTTGTTTATGTGGGATCAACTGAGATGAATCAGTTTGTCTCCTGCAGCTACCTCTGCTGTTCTTCTCTGTTTCTCTCTTTGTTGTTGGGGAACCATTTTCACGTTAGCAATCAAAGAGGATTGTGGCTGACCCCTCCCACCCCGGACACAGTCTTTTTCAATCACTGCCCTCTGGCAGGAGGATGCGGTCCATCAGGACCAAAACCTCATGCCACAAAAACAGTTTCTTCCCATCTGCAGCCAGTCTCATCAACAAGGCCCCTGACCCCCACTGACACCCCCACCCTCCCACCCAGAGACACTTGTCATGGACATGAATGCACATCTGCTTTTTTTGCACTGTCTCGCACTATCCACCAGACATTTTGCACATATGCTAGTGTACTTATCTGTATATATTTTATTCTATTCTACTTCTTCTTTTATAATCTTAATGCTATTTTATTTCTTGCTATCTTAACTGTTTGCACCAACAGACCAAGACAAATTCCTTGTAATGTAAAAATTACTTGGCAATAAACACAATTCTGATTCTGATTCTAACTTTGCTGAAGCTCAGGGGTCAAAAAGGTTAAGGTTTGAGGGACTAACCAGAGAAGATGTGTTTACACCCATAGAGGGTTTTTTTTCTTTGTAAAACATGACTCAGCATTTCTAACCTGGTATGGACGACTATGACATAAACTTATATACTATTTACAATGAGCCAATAGGGAAAGAGTTAGTGTTCACTATACATGCTGCTACATTGGTACTTCTTCCTTAGAGGAGAGAGGAGTGAGGGCCCTCCCCCCGTGTTGAATAAGGTCTTTCCCATTGCAGTGATGTAATTTCACGCTCCATATTGTTAACATTAATACATTTAAGAATAAAGCAGCAGCGTGTTTGTTATCTAATTCAAGGGTATAATCAAGGTGCGTGGAATATCCTCGATAGCCGTTAGCACAGCCTTAGCCACTGTGAGAGTAGCAGATTTCCTGGTTTGTGACAGAGTCGTGTGTTTCTTGCTCAGTTTTTGCCGTTTCTGCTTGAGAGACATTTCTCAGACCACAGTGTTGACAGACAGAGAGAGGAGGTGTCATCAGACCTTAAGTAGCGCAGTCAATTAATCAGTAATCAGTCGATAAAAATACAGATACCGATAATTGGAAAAATGCAAATATCGGGCACGATAATCGACCAGGCTGATAATCTGTCCATCCCTAATCAGCAGCACTGGCCTCCTTGCAGGAGACCCACCAACTACCTGCTGAACAAGACATAAATGGAGGCAATGGAGACGGATTGGGCTCTGGAGACCTGCATCACCTAGACAGGATCCCACAATGGAAATGATGCCAAGAAACACCGGAGCATGAGACGACAGGCAGACGCCGAGGTTACAAAGGGAACCAGCTGAAGAGCCGAGCAGAGGATGAGGAGCGGCCTTCGTCCCCGGAGAGACAATGGGCCACAGTAAAAATGCTGTATTCCACACTGTAAAATATTCAAGCAGAGCAGGAAGCGCTCATCCAGAGGTGCTTTCAATAAGGTGAAATATTCATGGCACGCTGACAGCTGGCCCAACACTAAGCTGTTGTAAATCCTATGTTTATTTTGATATGAATCTTTCAGCACTCATTACGAGGACTAAATTGTCTATTATTATTTCATACTTTCTCATTTTCAGCCAGGCTTTCCAGATGAATTATTAATTAATAATCATCAGCAGGATCTATTGAAAATGGGGTTTGTATCTCAATCAGTGCCGCCCACCACGTTGAATTCATTTCCAACCGTCGTGAATTGTTTTCCGGGCCTCGCAGTGACTCCCTCCTTCAAGGAAAACATGAACATCCTCCCCAGGGAAGCCCTCTGCTCTGCACTCACCTCCTTCTGATGGAGGAATGTGGGGATGTCAACAGTGTTTGTGTGATGTGTGTGTGTGTGTGTGTGTGTGTGTGTGTGTGTGTGTGTGTGTGTGTGTTTGTCGTAATGGTACACCACCTCATACCTTATTTATGCTGATGTCTTTGTACTGGTTCCCCTGGCTCAGAGGGCAAAATGCAGAGATGGATGGAGATTGCTGCGAATGAATGGATTGGACGGAACAGAGCAGGGAAAAGAAGACGACAGACTGACATGACGGATAAGTGGTGAGTTAAGGTTGTCGGGAGAAATCGTGAGATAACAGCAGATAGGGAGGCTGAACACCAGGAAAAACAGAGGAGGGAAAAAGGTGGAGGTGGGGGAGCAGAGCAGCTTCCTCCGCAGCCATCCATCCCCATGAAGAGGTGATGCCGGAGCCTGCTGGAAGCTGCCTCATTAACCAGACTGAACACACAGATCCTCCCCTGGGTGCATTACTATAACAATGATGAGCTGTGTTTCACCATAATAAGTCATACACACACAAGTGTACACTGGCATGGTAGTAATGAGCAGAGGAGTGTAGCGGTGCCTGCATTCAGGGATGTAGTGCTTCCCCCCACTGTGCAGAGGGATTTGCAGAATACTTATGTACTAATATACCTAAAAACAGCCACACATTCTTATCAGTGCACATCTCGGCTGCATTTAATCATGGTAGAGACTTTTTTCCCCTGACTTCAGCCTTTAAGGCGCCACTTCGTCCCTGGAAGCATAGATACTCTAAGAAAACTTCCCCAAGCCAAAGGAGAAACGCTGCCTGAAGAACAAACTCATGGAAGAAGAAGCTCTTACTCTGTTGTTAGGTAAACCGTGAGCTTCACAGATCATGTAAATGCAAATGCAAAGCAAACATCCATCCATCATCTATACACCGCTTAATCCTCTGTATGGTCGTGGGGGGCTGGAGAATATCCCACCCGACTCAGGCGAAGGCAGGGGACACCCTGGACAGGTCACCAGTCTATCACAGGGCTACACATAGAGACAGACAACAAAGCACACTCTCATTCACACCTACAGAAAATTTAGAATAATCAGTTAACCTCAGCATGTTTTTAGACTGAAAGAGGAAGCCGGAGTACCCGGTGAGAACCCACGCTGCACAGGGAGAACATGCAAACTCCACACAGAAAGATCCCAGGCGTCCTAACCAGGACGCAAAACCTCACAATCAAGCTGTGAGGCGACGTTGCTAACCACCGAGCGACTGTGCAGCCCACAAAGCAAACATATCAGTTCAAAACGTTGTGAACAGCTTAAAAACATCTGCCAATGATTACAGCAGTGTTTTCTGTAGGGAGGGGGTTTAAGGAGGTGGAGGGATTTTACAGTTGCTGTGACTTTGATTCAGTGGGTGGTTTAAAGGAAGGTGTGTCTGGGTGTGTCTCCTGTCTGTGGTCTACTTCTGCCACATGTAGCAAAACACTGCTGGCACTCATGTTATGTACTGGAGCACTGTGACAAAATCCTAATTTTACAGAAAATAACATTTTCTCCAATTTTACAGTAGCTTACTGTCTTTTTTTTTAAGGTCTGTAAAATGACAACCAAGCACACTCTCATTCACACCTATGGACAATTTACAATAATTATCTGTATGTAGCTCTTTAGATAAAGGTTTGTATCCATAATAGAAATTAAATGTTTTCCTTTTAATTTAAAGGTAAATCTTACGTCTCCTTTGACATTCAAACTCTGTTATTCTGAATACAGATTCAAGCAAACTTGTTTCGTTACATCGAACATAATGCAGAGTGTTTTTTAAAGAGTACATAGATGCTCACCATCCTGTCATGGTAGGGATCTGCAGATTATTTTCCACATAGTTGGTTGGTTTTGTAAATTTTAATCCGAATTAATTAAACAAAAATGCTTTGGGATCTTATGTCATCCAAAATAAGAATGATATTTAGCAATCATGAGCAAGCAGGATATACAGCTGGAACAGGATATTTTACTGTATTTTTTACAGTTTTTGTCATCTGACCATGTTGTTATAATGGGTTTAACAGTTTATTATATGTACATGGACACTGGCTGTTCCCCTCTTTTTGACAGTATTGACACAAGCCTCAGACAATCCTCTCGGTATTAAAAGAATAAATTTTTATACCTTTTTCTGTACCATGAATAAAACGTATCATCACATGGCCAGGGATGTACATTATGGCATTCATATCTTGTCGAATATCCAGATTCAAAAAGTAGCAACACCACATTATAAAAACACACCATTAGAAATAAAAGCTGTGCTTTGAAAATGTCAGAAAATATCCTTTCATGCAGGATGTGTACCCTGTGAGCGCATATTAGACGTTCAAGCGCTGTAGCTAATGGAGCTGGAGGTAGTTTCAACTCTTTATATACACCTGGGGAATGTATAAAAGTATCATATTTTATCAGATCATGTGTTTTCTATCTAAAACATTAATCTAGAAAGTTTAAAAAACAGTAGCTGAAGCTGTCAAATACATGCAGTGGTGACATCCTGCAGTATATTCCTCTGAACTGTTGTGAAGCACAACTTTAAAACTGCTAGAGCTAGGAATATTCAAGCCAAGTACCTTTAAATAACAATACAGTGCTAATATATGAAGTATACGGCCACTATACCACTGGTAATGGGATCTGAGTGTTCTCTAATTCCCATGCAGCTCTGTGGGATTTATGAAGGAATGATTGGGGTGGAAATGGAGACAAACTGTTTCCAATCTCTCTGCACTGAGGTTGAAATCTCTACAGTGGGATGAGCCAATCAGGTTTTAACTGAGATCATCCATCATGTCTCCGCTGACACAAAGCGCAGCAGCGGCGGTGGTGGAGTTTGCTCTCGAGCACCGGGGCGCCAGCGGCTTCCTGTTGAGCCTTTGTGGAGATGCTGCGGATCGTACCGGGAGGGGGGAGGTGCTCACCAGTCGTATACATCGGCCTCTGACACGGTCCCTTTTTCTGAATACATTTGCATGTTCGCTCCTCTGCCGCAACACTGTGGGAGAAACAGTCCTGGGAAGTGATGCACGGAATTAAAGTGTCACCGAAAGATTAAAGGTCAATTTGAAAGAACAGCTGCTTAAAGGTGAAGCTCTCATGCAAGTAGGCGCTTTGAAATGGGCTGATTTGCCAATTTAAAAGTGAACGCTGAAAGGAAGTGAGGCTGGTGTGGTAGCTGAAGCACGAAGCTCAGGTGGTAGCAGTAGCAGGGACATCAGTAGCAGTAACTCACACAGGAAGTACTTTCTGTCACTGTGAAGACATTAAACAAAGTAATAACAAGGAGTTCAAGTGTCAGTGAACTTTTTTTTTTAACATTTCAGCACCAGTATTCTTTCAAAAACATCATATAGAGCACTTAAGAAACACCTTTCTCTCTCACTTTGTTCTGCTAATTCAAATCTGTGAGGCTGCAAATTGGAATATCCATAGAAATACAGTCTTTGTTGCCCACAGGACATTACCAGGGGCTGATGCCTGTGGCTTCCAGGAGAGTTTATTAAATAACTGCCGCAT
This sequence comes from Dascyllus trimaculatus, assembly GCA_024666655.1. NCBI lineage: Eukaryota > Metazoa > Chordata > Actinopteri > Pomacentridae > Dascyllus > Dascyllus trimaculatus. The sequence goes on from CM045451.1 coordinate 33,408,628, forward strand.
CAGAGAGCAACAGAATCCATATGAGAGTCTTCAAAGCAAGAGAGTTACACAAGTTTGTAGAACATCAGCATCAGTAACTGTAATACATTTTCCTAAGTTATCTCTGACATGGAGCCCAGATTACATTTGAGAATCAAATCCAGCAAGTTCATTTTGTCTTCTGATACTGAGTATTATTGTGGGGTTTCTTATTTTCAGACACATAACTGGAGGAGATGTTTCTTTACCTTGACATGTTTCGACTGTCATCTGCAGTCTTCCTCAGAAGCTGATCGCTGTGACGTGTCCTTATGTGCTGTTCTTCCTGGGCGTGGTCAACTAGACAGGTCTGACTGTTCTGTCAGGTTGACCACACCCCCCGCCGCCCGATGCTCTCTGGAGGGGAGAGTCCCAGGTGTGGGAGAGCATGAATGCTCCTTCGTCGCGATTGATGGTGGTTTTTCCCCACTTCCTGATTTCGTTGGCCTCTTTAATAAATCGTTTGTGTTTATTGTTCTCTGGTCCTATCATTCTTGCATTGTCCCAGTCCATGACGTGACTCTGTCTTTTGCAGTGGTCTGATATGGCTGATTTGAGGTTTTCCTGTTCTGCCTTTTCTTTTCCCGTTCTTGTGAGTCGTCCTGCTTTGTCTCCTTTTCAACTCCTTCTGATGTTCCTTTTTTTCTTGTGTTAAACATCCCTCCTGTTTCCTCGATGTATGTGTGTTCACATGATTTGCATGGTACTTCATATGTGACGTTGTATTTTCTGTCCTTTCCTATTCTTGGGTGGACCAGCAGCTGTCTGTGTTTGGTGTGTGGTTTTACGGCCGTGTTGGTTTTGTGTTTCTTCATTGCTCGTTGAATTGGTTGTGTTATGATGTATGGTCTTGTCACCACATCTTTGTAGTTGTTCTCTGTTTTTTGTGCGTGTTCTGATTTTATTTCTTTTGGTTTGTTTTCTTTGTATTTGACCTGTTGTTTTCCCTCATTTATGGCCCATGTGGGGTACTGGCAGTGCTGTAGTGCTTGTTGGATGTGTTTTTCCTCCATGCAGGGGGCGTGGTCAACCTGACGGATCTGACAGGTCTGTCAGTTTGACCACGCCCAGGAAGAACAACACGTCACAGTAATCAGCTGACACCTCTGAGGAAGACTGCAGATGACAGTTGAAACATGTCGAGGGAAAGAAACATCTCCTACAGTTATGTGTCTGAAAAAAGAAACCCCAGAAAAACCTTTGAGAACTAGAAAAGCACTCAGAGAGCTCATACCTCCGCCAAGCAGCTTCAGTCCACCCCCAACACAATCTCCCAATTCACATATTTTGTATGGAACGTTACAGATACTAATGTAATTACATATGTTTCAAATGTCCTACCAACAATACGGCCTTCACCCCATCCGACCTAATGAACAGGCGCGGCCTCTAGCGCCTCCCAGCTTCTTAGACAACCAGAGATAAGAATGCCACCAAACCGTACGTATGTCACTCAGGAAGGAAAGAGAACTCCGTCATTGTCGCTGTCTGTCGCGTGGAGACCCAAAATCTCATGTGGTCAGAGGGGGTTACCCCAAAAACAAGAGTGCCCTCTGGTGGCTTTTAGAGTAAACTGCATTTAATTGCCCGCCCAGTTACACTTAGATTTAAAAAAAAAAAACCCTGAATCCAGACAGTGATCCAGATCAGTCCAAAATGTCATCATTTGTTCCTTGTCCCATTTCACACATTTCCTGAACATTTCATCCAAATCCGTCCATGAGTTTTCGAGTTATTTTGCACACAAACTAACAAACAAACTAACTAACTAACAAACAAACCGATGCCAGCCATCACATAACCTCCTTGGCGGAGATAATTATTATATATATATAAACTTTATTTCAGACACAATTGGTCCATAAAAAAAGAGCACAGAAAAACACAAGACACTAAAAAACATACAAAAACTTCATACAATGACTCCAAAATAAGGATGTGTACCTTGTACTACTCTTAGTAGACTCAGCTAAGTCCAAAATAACTTCATTTTGTGAGTCATTTAATCGACCCATAAATTTATACATTAAAATTCTAAGCACTGCATGCATGGTGGGAACATTATTACCAACCAACATTTCACTTGCGCTGGTCCACCTAGGGAGCCCCAGCAGAATTCTGAAGGCATCGTTATACGCCACTTGGAGCTTCTTCAGCTTGGCCTTGCTGTGTCTGCACGACAGGTGGGCAGCGTACAGTGGAGTACAGTATGCTTTAAGGAGCGATACTTTCACAATGTCTGCACACATAAAAAATTTACGTGCCAACATGTTGGCCTGTGCATATAATTTGCAACACTGACGCTGCACATCATCATCATCACATAGATCATCCCTAATAATGTGACCCAGGTATTTTACTTTGTCCACTACATTAAGCACTTTATCTTCCAGCCAAAGCAAAGGAAATGTTTGCTTCTGGTCATCTTTTGCTTTAACAATCATAACAACACTCTTTTTTGAGTTAGACTTTATATCAAACTGCTCACCATACCTTGAGCATATAGTTTCATTGCCAAGGATTTATACATTCAAGCTTCATTTAAACATGCAAAGATTTACGTTTCCTCTTCATGATAACCAATGCTGTTAACTTATAAAACTGGATTCTAGCAGCAGCATTCCCTCCAAAACAGCCAACAACTTCAACAGCTTCAACACAAGAGCATTTACTGTATGTCAGAGTAGGTTAGTCCCATCAGATATCCAGGTTTCATTTCTGTTAATGGTAAATTAACTGTGCTTTTGTTTTCCTTTTAATTTACACTGAAAATGAAAGTTGAACATTTTGAGTAAGTGCTCCTAAAGCAACACGAGAGCAGAGCGCTAAATGTTGCCTTTGATTAAAAAATAAGAGCAGCAGCAGCAACAACAAAAGAAAAATCATCCCACGTGTTGTAGGATCCTCTCTGCACATCTGTGCTTTGTGCCACTGCTGTATTCGTGAGGGTAATCTGGATTTGACCAACTGTAGATGCCAAAAACGGAAAAGGCACTTTGTTTGCATGGAGCATGTTTTGTGAGGTTTAAAGAGAAGAAAGCATCCGTTGTTTTAGTACAAGGTTTAATCCAAACTTGCCATTTAATTTGTATTCAGTAAGTGACTGCATTTCAAAGTAATCTGACTCAACCCTGTTCCTGCTCTATGCTGGCAAAGTGCAAACTTTTATTATGCAGCCAGTACACCAGAAAGAAACTCTCCAGCATGAACTTTACACACTCCCTGCCCTGCACAATCCCCCAAAGTCACCTTAACCTTTTAACACAGATCAAAGAGGGGCAAAGAAAAAAAAAATACAGATAGAGAGACACCAGAAAGCTTCAGTCACAGTTCAAAGCGTCGATATGTGTGCAAGAGAGAGGGAGAGAACGAAGGAGTGATGGAGGGAGCGATGAGAGAGGAGAGGCAGAGAGTCAATGAGGCACAACCCTGACTTCAAACACATACAGATTAACCTTACACCCTCCCTCACAGCGGCACGTTGTTTCTGCGAAAAGCCAGAAACCCATTAGTGAAGCCGAGGTTCTCTTTTGGAGGATCGTGACGGGGGGTACGGCGGCGGCAGTGTTGGAATACAAAAACTCAGTGGAAAAAAACCCTACCTGAAAACTCAATTCACATACTGTAGGGTCACCGCGGCCGGCTCAGAGGGTTCAGGCCTGATTTCTACTGATGTGTACATTTGCACCAATTATGGGAAGAAGTCAACCGGAGGTGTGGAGGAAAAAAGATTATCAGCAGTGTTATCAAGAGGTTAACACAGGAGCTGGTGAGAGGTCGACTCACACAGTGGGATCCTGGGAGATAAAAACACAGTGAATTCTGAGGTTTAATCGTCCTCGCGGTTGCTTACCTGAATAAAAAGAGAACAGAAGATGAACATTTGACCTGGGACGCGTCATCGGCTCGGAGTGTGTTTTCACCGGATGGTCAGTTTGTGTTGATGACGGAGGGGAGTTTAGGGAAACAGGGTCAAGCAGAGGTTAGGCGTTAAATTGTCAGGCAAAAAGAGATAACTACCAGCATGTGAAAGTTTAATTCTATGGTGTAGGTGACGGCTCTGGATGAGACGAGGAAGGTACGGACATTCCCTTTGGTCGTGGTAGAGTCAGCTGTGCCTGAAATGTTGGAGCAGGGAGAGTTTGTGTGTGTGTTGACCTGGAAAAGGCAAAGAGCCGATGCATGTTCAGAATAAAGGGCACGGATAAGGCATTCGACAAGAAGACACTTTAGGGCAACACACCACACAACAGCAGCAAGGTGGTTTTAAAGAAACACTTTGAGAAACATCTTCTTTTGCATTACTATGGGGGTTGGATGAGAAGCCTGACACCAGTCTAATGTCTAATGCTGTGTTAGTGGAGTTTTCCCTCACATGTAAAGACTTGTAGCGCGGCTCAATTTGCAGGAAATGCATCCAGCATGTTCTGCAACCCCAGAGAGGACGAACCCGTTGCTCTTTAAAATTCTCCGTGAGCCTTTCATTTGCAACATACTGGAGCGAGAACAGCACCTTCACATGCAATAAATAACCTGGAACCAGCTAAACAGACATCCGGTATACGAAGAGAACAGGTGGGCTCAGATCAAATGAACAAAGCAGGTTGATGAACTTGACTAAATTCCCAAAGTCAGAACAGATATTAAAGTCACTACTTATAACGACCGTGTTAAAGCAAATTTTATATGAGAAAGCTGCAAACTCATCAACATACGGAAGCCCTAAACGGCCATGGTTCAGCTTGTTTTTTTTGCTCTGTTTTCTTGAGAACACAATTCTCCGTTTTCTCGTTATAACGACATAATTTAGCCGTTCTCACACATAACTAAAACTGTTTTGTCCTGATAACGACAAAATGATCTCGTTTTCTAGAGGAAACTAAATCTTTTTCTCATTATAACAAGTTAATTTTCCGGTGAGGTAGAAAGCGAAACTTACTGTTAAGGACGATAACTTGTATCTGCAGACTCCAAAAGTACAAACAAACACATGAACAGGCTCAACTTCCCTCATTCGAGTGTGCAGCTGCAGTAGAGCATGTCCAGGCCTGGCTTCAGTCAGTAGTGGGCAGCGGCAGCAGAGCACCTTCTGGTCCGGTGGGTTGGTTTTGCTTTCTACCTCACTGGAAAATTAACTTGTTCTAACGAGAAAACGAGTTTGTTTTCTCGATAAAAAGAGATAATTTTGTCGTTATCAGGACATAACAGATTTTGTTAAAACGTGATGACGACACAGTTATGTCGTTATAACAAGAAAACGGAGGAGAATGATCTGGTTTTCTCAAAAAAACGATGTGAAAAAAGTTTGAACCATGGCCATTTAGGGCTTCTGTGTTAACAAATGCACAGGCCTTCTTCACACTAGTACAGATATTTTGCTACATGGATATTGTAGTGACCTCTTTTGCCAATCAATCAAGGGCACCTGGTTTCTGATGGTGAGGATGTTTCGACGCGTGTAAATGACATCATGGGGCTGTTTATTGTTCAAATTCTTCAAATCCACAATTTCCACTAAGAACCAGACTTTTACCACTTTTACCAATAGTTGTCTGCTTACCAATGCAGATGCAGATTTACCAGTTCAGCATAAAAGAAAGTGTTAAATGACACGCCACACAACGCCACGTTCTAAAACTGTTTGCCTCACTTCCATCAGCCACACCTGAGGGCCTCACCTGGCTGCTTATATGACCTCTCACAGTTCACAGCAGGGATGCCCCAAGTGGTGGGAAGCTCACAGCAAAAATTAATAAATAAACATAAATAAAAATAAAACACATGCACAGAAATGGCTCTTACAGATATTTCAACCCTTGGTTTACAAAAAACAATTGTGCACATGCCCATCATTTCACAAAACATCTCCATATGAGAACGCAAAAATGACTGCTAATGTCTTAATGGGCTTCCAGGCCAGTCTACATCAACAATATGTCAAAAGTCACAGAATTATGAACGTCCTGTTAGTTTGTTATTTCTGTTATCTTGAACCTGAGCATGTGGATGCAGATGTAAAAGCTTTGCAGCAAAGTGGTGCAACAATGCTGTGAACTTGTAATAGCCAGTGCTACTAAACGTAAAGAAACCAGCACGTCTTGCAGCCGTCGTTGTTTTTGCATCGGGTGCACAAAGGGAATGCAAAAAAACGGAGATGGCTTCCCAAACTCTTTGTTCTACACGTCCACATGGATACACATAACCAGAGTTTTTAAAATATAGGCACTGCAGAAGCCAATTGCGTGTTTTAGAGAGAAAAAAAACCCAAGAAACGTGTTAATTTTCTGTGTTAGCGCGGACAAGCTTATAGTTGCATTTGTCAAAAACAGGTTTGGCTCATTAACATCAGTCATCAAAGCAAAGCGTTCAAAGCAGGTAAAATTTGGAGACAAATACAGCAATTTAAAAACAAACAACAGCACTAGCACCACCTACTGTTTCTACCCTGCTTATCTGTTGTAACAGAAGCAAAAGTAGCATTTAAGTGATGAAAGGCGGTTTGTCCCATTAATGATCATGAAGGAGTCTGATGATGGTGAATGTGTTATTGCTTAGGAAGTGTTATACTGAGAGGATATCTTCATTCCCTGGTGAAATAAACAGATCTCAGCATGTTCTCCAGATAGCAGAGCAGAAATCTTAATGGGTCCATGTGGTTTTGAGGGATAAAGGACCAACTTGGCACCTCAGTAAGACCAGATCCAAATTTGGCAGGCAGAGTCTCCTTGTACTGCTGCCGGTCTCAGGTTTTTGTGTTAATGTGCCCAAAACCCAGTGGAATGATTTGCTTACAGCTGTCTTTTCCCCAAGCTTTTAGCAGTACAGTAAATAGTGGCTCTGAGTGTGTAGTCTGAGCCGATTCTGGATATGTTGAGGCCGCTGAACGGAGGTGAGATTAAAGTAATTTGGGATCCAGGAGGAGTAAAGGGAATTATTAATAATGAAGAATAAATGGGAGCCAGTGGTGCTTCAGACTTTGAAGAGTGTAGATGAGGAAAATATCAAGAGAAGACAAAAACGAGTCATTTGGTTTGTTTAACAAAGCAGGAGAGTCCGCCCAGGGTGGCGGGAGTAATAAAAACACAGCCCTGCAAATTAGCCTGACAGTCAGAAGGTGAACAAATCCAACAGTAAGTCTGTCTTTTGTGCCTCTTTAATCTTTTGATTCAGATTTATCATCAGTTGCTTCATGTTACTATAGTGAACCTGCAGCTCGGTGTTTTTCCACCTATTTATTCAGCTTTGATCAAGAGAAAAGGCTGAAACACAGCATCAAACTGACTCCACTTCATTCCGGCTATCACTCTACAGATGGCTGATATAGACCTGTTGGGTAAAATCAGGGTTTTGAGACCATCCTGATGCTCATGTGGTAGATTGTTGTGCAATCTGTGGCACATAACCACCGACAGCCAAAGAAAAAGCAGTTTTATCCACAACTCTCAAAAGACAATCACTCATTTGTGTTCATCCTCCACTGTCAAGACTTTCACGTCCGAACACTGAAGCTAAACACCTCCTTCCAGTATGTTTTGCCACTTTCATATTCCAATAAGGTTTGTTTTTATCCTTTTTTACTCCTTCTGTATCTGCTTGCAGCCTGCAGGGAGCCTGCAGGGTCAAGTGTCTGATGTAATCTGACAGGAAAGCTGTCTAGAATCTACTCATGCTCCATAAATTCTAGATAAACAGTCCACGTTTTGAACAGCTAGACTACATCACACTTGGACAAAAAAAGAGGAGTGTTTTTTTCTTTGCTTTCTCCGATGTAATAATCAAACACCTTGTAAAATGTATACAGGCTTTAGACTTCTGTTTGGAGTGATGGTTGTAAGCAAACGTTACCATAAGCCATTCATATTAGGAGTGTCTTTGTGAATTAGGCACATACAGAAGATGCTGTACATTCTGTTGACAGATGTAAATATGATTACGTTAATGTGGCATAGCTGCACCCCACAGCACGTTCTGCCAGAATATTCAATGTATTATTTCGGTCTGGTTCAGTAGTAAAGCAGGAAAGGCTGAAAATGACACACATGCCAAGGAATTTTTCTCTGCTCTGTGTTACCACTGAAGCTAATATAACTCTGATGGAGGGTGGAGGAGGGAAATAACACATTAGGAAGGTTGATTTCATGTAATTCCATCTGTAATGATGATAAATCTACTCCGGGGAGTTATTTAAATATTCAATGCCTGCGAAGGAAATGAGAAACACTTTCTTTCCCGAGGCTCACGAAAACACACCATCATTCTTGTCAGGTGTAAAAACAGATCGGCGGCCCAGATTCTGCTCAGCGTTATCATCGTGTTCAGTGTCACTGACATGAGGTCCATTTAACTTCTTACCTGTCACGGGCAACATGAGGCTGTTGTGTGTGTTTTAACACACTTAGTAGGGGGGTCCTGATTGTTCGCCTGGATGAAACCACTGCTCTCACACAAGACATGCTCTTGTCAGGTTTTGTGCACAAAACTTTGACTCCAACTGTACAAACTGTTCCATTTACTCAACAACTGATCAGAAAAGCAAACACATCCAATCCAGCAGCTCAGCTTGGCTACTTAGTCTGCCTCTTGTCCCACCAACTTGAAGAATCCTCCAGAAAACAAGACAAGAAAAAAGAAAGTGTAAAATCTAAATGTCAGAGTAAACACAGGAAACCTGTGCTCCAGAGTATGGGTCAGACTCCTAAGCTTAACACCACACTTACAGCTTTTCCTATGTAAATCAGTGAGCAGTGATTGCTACCATGTCTATGGGGTCATCAGGTGGGAACCTCCCTTCAACGGTGTTTCGTTTAGTTGGTCCCACAACACCTCCAAGGGGCTAGAGAGTGATCACTGGCGTCCCAGAGTCACTCCCTTAATGCCAGCCATCACTGCTCCTCCCCAAAACACTTATTTCTTTGCCTTGCCTACATAATGACAAACAGCACCACCACACCTACCCCAGCCTCTCACCCACTGCACCCATAACAGTGGGGTGGGGATACAAACCCTGGTTTGGGTAGGGGGTAGAAGTAGAAGAGGTAAAGATGAAGGCAGGGATGGGATACAGACAAACTCAACAGATTTCATAAAACACTGTCTTGACCTGGTTATATTCTGTTTTTGCTTCATAATTAAAGCCATGCTGTGTCTCTGATAGTTTCAAAAAATGGTTCTGTCATGAAATCCCAGAGCCCTCTATGTCTCAAGTGGACAGTTCTCGTCTGGACTACTTTTGTGTTACCTCATATTACTAATGCAGTATGTCTGACCCATATAGAAAGGCTGAGCTGTGTTATGATACAGTATTATGCAGCCCTGGCTGTGCTGTGGTTGTTCCAGTTCTTTCCATAACATATCACTAGACGACTGGCTGCATGCTGCAATTGTGTGTGTGTGAAGAGATATTTGTACTTGCTGAGCAGAAATGAAGCCGTTGTGTCCCTCAACTCCACAGGAGCACCGCAGTTTCAAACACTAGCAGCTGGACATGTCCATAGCACCCTATATTCAACCGCAACTGCAGCTGAAGTGTGATCAATAATTATATCCAGCCACAGGTTCACCTGTCACAGCCTGGCAGAGCAGCTGTGCTCACAGCCAACAGCTGGTTACTGCTGGAAGTCAGCCTTTGAAAATAATACATACTTTCTGTATTATCGCAGTGCTTCCCCTAAATGATGATGTACAACAATTGGGCTCCAGCCGCACACCATTTGTTCATATAGATCAGAAAAAGTGTAAAACTCAGTGTAAATTAAAGTAAATGCGTCACTTTCTAGGGCTCTACACAGTATGGATGAGTGGGGGGGAAGCAGCATGAGAACTTCACAAGAACTAGAAAACAGGTTAAAAAAAATCTAATTACAGTGATTACACTTGGGTCAGTTCAAGCTCATTTAGCCACATTCTTCATGGTTCCTGACATTTGAAGACTCTATTTTCATGCTGCAACACCTTAATAATTGAGTGGAAACAGGGCTCCCCATGCATCCTCCAGCAGGTGGAAAGCAGGTATGGAGCACTCTGCTTTCATTGTGCAAACTGACTCACATTTCAGTTCTACTGTGTCTTGCGTCAAAGTGGACAAACCCATGCCACCAACACATATTCAACCTAAAGCAGGTGCAGAGTTGTCATTGGATAATTGGTTCAATGGGGGTTTCAAGGTGGAAGTTGCAACAGTCATTGTGCTCATCTCATTCCACTAATTTCAGCTTCCTCGTCTCCTCTCAGAGATCATAAAACACAGTGGTAGGTTATAATGAAACAATAAACAGGTGAAGCAGCTGTACCACATGTCATATTTAATTGACATTGCTTTAAAACAACAGCTCCGAGGCAATGATGTGTCATTTTGTTAGATGCCTGTTGCCTCGACTCCTCTCTCCTCATACCCCTTTTTCACTTGCTTTGCTCACATCTGTGGTGGGATGGACTAAACACGTGGAGAGGAGTCGAAGTAGGCAATCAAGGATGTACAGTTAGGAAAATGAGATGAGGGGAGTGTCCATGTGCCACGCCTCCAACACCATGCCAGAAACACAATAACACAGACCTTTTTTTAGGCTACAGAGATAGAAGTGCAAAATTAAGAGTATAAATGCAAAATCCTACTACCTATTTATGCACTTTGTATTTATTTACTATGCACTAAGAGATTATTGACTAATTTCATTGCAATGGCAATAAAGAAAGTCTATTCTATTCATCAAAGGTGTCACAGGTGGCAATCCTGATGAAACATGACAAATTAAGTAATTTCTTATGTCAGAGGGACAGAAACTAAATTCTTTAAAATGTTATTTGTGCTGTTAGCTTTCTTTCATTCATATATCAGGCAATGAGGAGTTAAAGACTGAATCCAAATCTCCACCCTCTGGACTTGCAGACTGAGCCTGGCAGACTTCAGGCTTCCATAATGTCTGTGACGTCTTCACTGTCATCATGTAAAGTCTGCAACAGCGGGAGTCTACAGCATTATGACTGGAGCTAATAGACAGGCTTGGAGTCCGTTTCACTAATTTCCGTGAGAACAAATGAGAGACTATTATGTACACGGTAATCACCGTAGCACTCGTCTAAGTGATCGTTCTACTCCTTACAGGTCAAACTTGACAGGTCGACCACGGCTCCTGCTGTCAGGTGTGGGACAGGTTGTGGGCTCCCTCATCCCTGTTCATCGTCCTGGGGGCCCAATTCCTAACCCTCCATTATCCAGCATCGGAACCAGTTCTCTTCGGTGTGAATGACTCTGGCTTCTTCCCAGTTAATGATGTGGTTCTCCCTCTGGCAGTATCAGCTATTGCAGATTTCAAGTGTTCTTGTTCAGCTTTGGCTTTTTCTGTTCTGGTGTGCGTTTTTTTAGTTTATTTCTCGCACTCCTTTTTATGTTTGTTTTCTGTTATTTTGAAGCACCTGTCCGCTTCCCCGATGTAAGTGTTGTTGCATGAGTGGCACAGAATTTCATAGATGATATTGTACTTTTTGTTAGGTTGTATTTTGTCCTTTGGATGTACAAGGAGCTGTCAGAGTTTTATGTGTGGTTTATGTGTGGTTGATAAGGCACGTCATCCCCAACATCTGGATGATGTTCTGAGGAAATGAAGGAGATCCACTGAAACTGTAAAAAAGGTATTTGAACATTTTAACTTCTCAGTGCCTGATTACATGAATGAAGAAAAGCTAATTTGTCCAAAGGAAGGCAAAATGAACTTCTTTAGGCTAATTTATGCTATTTTATAAATGAAACAAAAGCTAAACACAAGATAAGGCTGCTGAAAAGTAGTTAGCCTAGCTTAGCATTGTTAGCTTTGATGGAATTCAGGTGATTTGTTCGGGTTTAATACCTTTACATGAAATATTTTATACCATCTTATTCATGAAGGTAGCTCAGTTCAAACAGACAAGAAAGCTAAAAATGGAAAATAAGAGTTTTAGCTCAAAGTCCCTCTTGCACTGACATCACATATTAGACCCAACTTAACACTTTATTTTTTAATAGAGAGGACCAGAGTGGCTAAAATCTCCCTTGGACAGTTTAGATGGCGTCCAGTTGCAGTTAATTTATTACTGTACACCCTCATTTTAATGAATATTAAAATGCTTAAGAAGTGCAAATGAATTCATTTGCTCATTTAAAATATTTAATAATAATAATTTATTAAGTTTGCTGAATCTAAATTAGGCTTCGTGTCTCTCGCACACACTCCATTACACAACAGGCCGTCTCTGAGTGCTGCTGTGGGCTCCCTCGTCTCCTGCTCCAGGGTAGGCCACTGTCACTTCCCCAGCGCTGCCCATCTGCACCTGTCAGCCGGCATCTCGTCTCTGCGGTTAAGCTGGCAGAAAATAAGAAAATAGCCCTGGGAACAGGGAGCACTATGGGAAGTGGAGAGAGGAGCTGAGCAGAGTCTCGCCACTGACCGGGCACATCGGCCCATCGTCCTGGAGATCTGATGGCTCACTGTTGCTGCTGCAGGCTCTTTCCGCTGTGATCACTTCTTAACACATTTTTCTGGGCAATGTGTTCTCTGACAACACGTCGGCCACCGTAAGACAGTAAACAGTGTGTGGTGAGTGGGGGTTAAAGTTGGGGTAACCACACGTAAAAAAAAAGAAAACCATTCACCGTCTCCTTAAATGCTGGTTTATTTATTATTCACAGCAACATTTTAGTCTAATCAGCCTCTGTCACAACAAAAAAAATTGAGCTTACATTTTCCGGTCCACGAAACCCAAAAACAGAGCACTCAGGTACATAAGTCAAGAAGACATCTTTTAATAGAAATGTCTTTAATAAAAAGGACCACACTGTTAAAGGCTTGTAAAATTGCAGAGTCCCTGGAGTAGAGGGGAGGAAAAACAAACAATTGTTGTCAGGAAAGATATTGCACTATAACACGTACCTCACCTGGATGATGCATATAATAGAGCAACCATTAGCTCCTCAGAGTGGAGTGTAAATCAGACCCTGTGTAAGCCCTACTTGTTTTTAATGTAGAATTCATTTGAGAGAATTAAGTATAGCAGCTGTATTTTCACTACATAGAACTTGGTCTCTAACAGTCAAACACCGTACACACTTGCCTTTTTTACCCACCTTTCCACGACATTAGAATTTCTGCTTACTGTGCTCCCACATGTCTTTCCTTAACAGTAATGTTAGCTGCACTGGAACTTAACCCAGCCTCTAACCGTGCAGATACTGTTGGTAATTGCCTTTATTCTTATGTCCATTGATTGGCACCATAACTGTGACCTCTGTTAAGGCCTCTCGGACATGCTGAAATTTTTAATGAGCACCCTTGTTACTTTTCTTCAAGAGTCACAAGCTCGCTAAATCAGACTCAGCAACAGTTGCATATGACTTTTAACGTGACACAAGTCTAGCCTGCATGTAGTCGCAGACAAGTTACAAACAAGATTGAGACGCTTAGATTTAGGATGTTGGTCCGTATAGTGGCCAACGCGACAGTCTAGGAAGTGACGATTTAAAAGATGCAACTTAACCCCATCTGTCTGGAGCAGACTCAAATTTGTTTGTTGTGTTGTAGCAAGACAAAACGCTGATCTCATGTTTTATATTTCACTTGATCCACCCATCCATCCATTATCTATCTACCGCTTAATCCTCTTTAGATTCACAGGAAAACTGGAGCCTATCCCAGCTGACTTAGGGTGAAAGTAGACAATACCCTTGACAGGTTACCAGTCCATCACAGGGCTAAACATAGAGACCGTAGAACAAGCACACTCACATTCACACCTATTGACAGTTTAGAATTACCAATTAACCTAAAGTGTATGTTTGGGCTGTGGGAGGAAGCTGATGAAAGCCCATGCAAGCACAGGGAGAACATGCAAACTCCACACAGAAAGATCCTCCAGGCCTTCTAGCTGTGAGGCGCCAGTGCTAACCTCCGCTCCACTGTGTTCCATGTCACTTGATGCATTGTTTTGTATGTATAGCAAACATCATGCGCTCTCCATTTCTGTTATAAAGGAAAATTAACACAATTTGCTCCAATGCCAGATCAAATCAAATGTCCCTACCGCCCAAGACAATGAGCATGTCATTAACTTTAGAAAGGCTGCAGCACCAGCCCAGTCAGCAGCTTAAGGTCTAGTAGAGCCAAATTTGAGGTACTGCATGGTAAGGGATGCCAGTTTTCTGGAAACTTTGCCTTCCACATGCCTCAGATTTGTTTATCTCTGCATACTTCCAGAAAATGTGATGTTCTTCCAAAACCATATTGTCCATAAATCAGTTAATTCCAACTGGACTTTTCCAAAATAGGTTCCAGAAAGAGAGCATTTACATGTAGACTAGTATCTTGGTTTCATCCCATTGAGGGTGACACATTTGCATGGAACATGGTAACCTTGCTCAAGCATCTCCCTGCATTGACAGTCAATACACTATATGCAGCTTCACGCTAGTTCATACAGGCACGGACTCAGGCCAATCACAAGGTCTATGCTGTCCAGTCATGCTCGTAGTCCGTCCACTCCTCCATATTAGCGTGCCTTATAACTGAGGCAGCGTTCATTCATTCATTCAGCCCGCTCTGTGCTCGCCACATCTCTGCCATATCAGCCTTCACAATCATCAGCCCCCTCCTTGTTATAAGAAACATCGTTGCATGTGTAGATTTGCTGCCTGTTCAGACTGGTCCCTTCTGTATTCTTTTAAACATTGTTATTATCAGGCTCTGCTGGGGGGTTTGTGATCTCAGGGACTGTCTGTATCATGCTTGTACAGATTGTTCCAGAGCATCACTTGAGCAGATTCACTGCCAAACACAAAATGCATGTCAGTCTGAAATAAATGGTTGAAATCTGACGAAGTGTCCTGTCTGAACTAAGTTTCTGATAATCTGTGAACCACTATAATCTTTACCAGCAGAGAAAGTTCACAAAATTGAAGAAAGTGCTTGGATGCTACAGTATCCCAGTTTCTGTCAAAGTGCTTCATGGATGTAGCATATCCAGGTTTCTCCAGACTAAGTGAAAGTGTCCGTGTGCAACATATAACCGGGATACTCTAGAAAGCCCATCATAACCAGAATATTACTGTGCATGCACACCAGCCAGTGTTTAAATCTGAAAACACCGGCTTTATGTTTTAGTGTGTTTGGCAGAAAATGGAACTTCGTAGTGACTCTGTCGTATCAGCGGCAAAACAGATGGTGGCAGTATTGCAGTGTTTCGTTGTTTTCTTGAACAAAACCCAAAACTGTAAGGTGAAAAAACCCAACAACAAAAACGCTTTGTGATTTTATGGTCACGGTAGGTCTTAAAAGCAATCTGTTGTGCCCTCTTCTGCAGCCTCGTTGGCAGCCTCTCTTCCTCTCCCCTTCCCTCCCCCTCTGTTTCTCTCCGTGCCAGGTCTGTGGGCCGGTGTGTTAATTGCAGGAGTGGAGACAGCTGCTTGGGAGGCCAGGTCACCTGTTACTCATTATCTTCCTCTGCAGTAAAATCCCGGCTCAGATCTCCACTCATCGCTAACACATTGGCTCTGTTACACGTGTGCCTGACCTGCCTCCGCCTCCCTCCTACTGCTCTTGAAACCCTCTCTAGATTCACTTACTGCCAGGCCTCCCACTGCAAACCCAGCCGGCTACAGCACGCTTCCCCGGCCCAGCCTCTACCCTCATTCCCTGCCTGCCACTTCCTCACATCAGCTCTGCTCACCTCTGTAGACCAGGCCTCAGTTGAGTTCCTCCATCTGTTTCAGCCTGCTCTGCTCTACCCTTAAGTCCAAGCCTCAGCTAAGGCCGGCCTCACAGTACTGGAGATTTAGAAATTGGGTTGCATCACACACATAAGGACAAACTTCTCAGATATTTTTCTCTCAAATCTTAGACATGCACACACACTACAAGACTGGAAAATAACGACACATTACACATTACAGGATAGATGATCATAGTGGTGATGGGAGCTGAGCGGTGCACCACCTCACATGGTCTCATTTGAAGACAACAACTTGCTTTAACATAAATGATACCGTACAGTAAGAACAAAAAAACAAAAAACAAAAAAACAAGCCTGGATGGGAAAAATTCTTCATCGAGAAGAAGAGGTGAGATTCAGTTTTAATATCTGTTGCTAAGGTTAGTGTCATGAGCTAAAAAGTTTGGCATTGCTTGGCAACAGAGCCCGCTGCTCCAGGTGATTCCATGATATTCATATCCATCCTGATCGTCACTACTAAATATCAGCTATGCTTGATATCATCTTGGGTGGCCCAGACTGGATCGGTAAACTTCATATGACCAGATAATAGTGGCCGAATATCGGGTCAAACCAGGGCTCTAGAACAGATTTCCCCTCCTAAATTGGCCCAGAAGTACTGTGTGATCTTAGCCTAAGCAGGCCTCCTGCTCCTGTCTCAGCCTGCTCTGCTCTCTAATCCCAGCCTCAGCTATGCTCTCCTGCCTGAACCCAGCGTCTGCCCTGTCTCCTTATTGTTCAGCCCCAACTCTCCGAAGACTCTCTGTTCAGCTTTTAATATTCATCGTGTTAATACGTTTACTTAGCTGCACTCTGCCTGGCCTGTGTCTGTCTTTCTGCACTTTGGTTCCCAGCATAGCCCTAACACAGACTGGCTTGTTATTCTTCCATGCAGCCATGACTCAGATGCTTCTCCTGATGTAATTGTTGTGATCTTCTGAAACAAACAATGCACATGAAATTGTGTAGTGTTTCTTCTTTGCTGCTTTTGTGTGGAAGGCTTTCTTGTGTGCCCTCCATGTGGACTCACATGTGCAGCATTTTAAAATTAAGCTAGCTCACTGCAGAATCCTCTGATATTATGCCAAACACACACATTTTCCTGTGCAAAGAGGAATTATTTGCAAAATTTTAGGTGTTCCTAAATATAATGGTTTAGATGATGTGGAAAATTATCACAATTATGTGACTGTTTATCTCATTGATCAAGCCAAAACTAGAAAAACAATGCATTAACTAGTATAAAAATAATCATTTCACATACAATATTGGTTTGATTTCCAGCTCCAAGTGTGCTGGTGTTCTTTGTTTCAAGATGGTTTTCAACTGTGGTCTAATTGCGTACAATAAGTGAGTTGGACTGTGGACTGCGGTTAGTCTCACAAAAGCACTGGCAAGCACTTCTGATTTCTCCCTGCAATCTGCAAGATGCATGCTGGGATGCTTCAGCCCACAGCAACAGAATAAGCGGTTTTGCAAAATTAATTATTAAATGGTGACGGTAATTGAAACGGTTTTACTCGCACTGCAGGAGCCTGTTGCTGCCCTCCACTCTTATTATATGAAACTGTACGATGAGAGTGGTCATTTCATTTGCTTTGCTCTAACTGGCTAAAGCCCTGCTTCATCAAGCATCTGCACTGCGGAAGCGTCCTTGAGCAATATACTGGATGCAGAATAGGTTTAGAAAAAAAGACAAATTCCCTGAAGGGAGGAGTTATGGATGTCAGCGAGGCCAGATTCAGTTTGGGATTAAGGGTAAAAATTAGTAGGTGAGTCTAGATTCATCCCATGGCGTAAAGCTTTATATACACTGTATTGCAACCTGGTCCCATTATTGATTCAAGGCAGTTTATTAAAAAACAATAAATAAAAATATCGAACAAAGACACACAAACCCAGAAATCTGATTTAATGGTCTTAAAACTATACCTTAGCAGAGGGCCAAGTTGTAAATGCAACATTAACCTATCACTTTTTGGGTTGATATAGCTGCTCATTTAAACAAGTCTGACTATAGAAAGATACTGGAAAATGAAAATGACCCTAAATGTTTTCTGAATGAATATATTTTTACGTTCATTTGGTAAATTACCGTTCACATGTAAAGAAATGATAAAGTAGGGTACAGTTTTGGACGTCACTTCCATATGGGTTCAGGTTCTCAGTCAGATTCACCCTCTTATCCAAACATCGTCACCACTGGACAGAACCAACTCACCCATTAGGCCATACAGGCAAATGCTAAGGACCCTGTGGCCTCCAGGGGGCGCCACAAAATAGGGAAAAGTTTCACCTTCAATATAGTTATATTAAAACTAGTTACAGTAGTCCCTCGCCATATCACGGTTCACTTTTCACGGTCTCACTGTATCACGGATTTTTACATTGTATATAAAATACGCAGCGTACAGCAGATGAGTAGACGCATGGATGGAAAACGCAGCTACGGCCGCTTCCGCTTGAGCTAGTCGGTCGCTGATTGATCGGCGGTGATGGAAGCCAGTGTTTATAAGAGTGTGGGAAAGGTAAGTAACAGTGTGGGGGGGGGTTTATGAAGCGCTAAAATGTACATAAATAATAAATTAAATATAAGGTCGCTACTTCACGGATTTCGTCTATTGCGGAGGGGTTCTGGAACCCAACCCCCGCGATAGACGAGGGATCACTGTACTATTAACTCTTAAAATGGAAAAGGTCACATTGATTAAATGGAACACAATGCCCAATTAATATTATTATAAAACAAGGCTATTGGATTTTTTTTGTAAGCGTATGTAAATCACCGATGGAGGGGGGCCACATATAAAATCGCCTAGGGCACCACATTGAGTAGGGCCAGCTCTGCCTCTGGATCTCAACAAATGATCACATCTTCCCAACATGCTGAACTATTCCATCTCTAAATGGCTTCTAAATGGACTTTTCTAAGTTCTCTAAATTGAAACACTAGATAATTACATCCTTCGTAAAGTCTATTTGGACTGTCACCTTAAAATGGAATAGACACTTTTATCTAACCTTTTCGAAGCAACAGAACGTGAACTACAGTATTTAGTTGGCTAGGAAAAAACCTTCACCAACACAATGGTACACAATTAAATTCCAACAGAAGCTTGGTGCTAAGATAAAAGGTAATAAGCTTATTTATTCATTCATTTATTTGAGCCTTTCTTTCTTCAGCCTTTGCTTTTCATGATCCTGGGTTAAGCACTGCAATAATAATATCAATAGAGCTGAAAGGAAACAGACGTGATAAGAAATAAGCTTCTTTATTCAAATCACAGTTACTGAAAAAGAAACTCCAGCTATTTGCTAATGTAGAAAACAGAGACTCTCGCTTCACTCAGCACATACACAGGTAGGGCAGGGGCACACAGAAATCTAACCAACAATATAAACACATACACGTCAGAATCAAAATCATTTTAATAATCCCCGCAGGGAAATCTAATCCATCACATCCTGCACGCATAA
Organism: Dascyllus trimaculatus; assembly: GCA_024666655.1. Lineage (NCBI taxonomy): Eukaryota > Metazoa > Chordata > Actinopteri > Pomacentridae > Dascyllus > Dascyllus trimaculatus. Next base: position 33,427,855 of record CM045451.1, read on the forward strand.
CAATGGCATAACATAATCTTTTAGACATGCACCGGAACAAACTGCATTTGAGAACTTTAGGAAATGGGGAGAAACTGAGGAAGGGCAGAGAAAGAGAGAGATAGCAGGTAAAAGGAAAAGGCAGAAAAGAAAAATGGGATGACATCATCTCAACAATGGCACAATATAACACAATATGTTGGTGGCAGTGTTTCGTTAAACTTGTGCCATTCCATAAACCATCTCTAGCTACATCTCCGCTACCACACACTTACTCACATCTGCAATCGATGGGGTAAAAATGTAAGCACATTTCTGCCGTCTCTCTACCCATGAACTGCACTTCATGTGCAAATGACACTAAAACAAGTTCAACAGGCAGCTTTGGGGGACTGCTGTCTCCTTCTAAAGTTCAACATTAGACTTTTTTTAGACCAGCTAGAAAACCTCTGAGGAAAGGAAGTAAAAAAAACATAACTGGGGATTTAATCTTAATTAACAGAGTTTTACACAAGGCGGTGGTATCCTAAGCGGCAAAATACCTTGTTATCTTAATGAAAATGCTTTTTACACAAGGCAGTGAAATCCGACTGTCCAGCAGCCTACTGCTGGGTACAGGAGAAAACTGCTTAATGCTAATTACAGCCCGGTTTAAAAAATATATGCTTCACAGCATTATTACAGGTGTAAGTAGTGCCAATAAGAAAAAAATCTTCTTTTTCTGCACAAAAACAGACAAACTATTTGTGGGTGAGGACTTGTAGTGCTATAAATGTAACACATGAAAGGACAACCTAAAGATATTAAATGGTTCATGAGGTGTTCTGTAATACTGCACATCTTATCTCTAAGGGTCAAAAGCACACATTACTGTTCATGAAACATTTATGAATTCCTGAACAGCAAATTCATGAAAAACATTGCTTGATGATTTTACGTGAATCCAGGACATGTTCAGAGGTTTTAAACTGTGTAGTTCTTAGCAAACACTGGAAGTATGAGAATTCTGTAACTCTAGAGTTTAATATGGCATGAGTGATAATTGGCTGAAAATTATACAGGAAAAGTTGCTTTGGTTTTGGCTAGGTTCCGTAAATAACGGTGTATGAAATCTAACAATCTGTAGATAAACTAAGCCACAGAGGTATCATTAACACACATACTCACACACACACACACACACACACACACAGTTGACATTGGACAAGTCAGAAAACATAAAAAAATCCTGCTGTTCTAAAATTTCTCTTGCTCACCACAGAGAAGCTACATTGCATACTGTAAAAGGTAAAGAACCAGTGTTTTGACTAATACTAAAAAAAAGTTATATATTATTTTTCACATAAATAAATCTGCTGATTTCAATTCTGGTCTACTGTAGAGACATGGTTTAGCACTTTCTTTCGTTCATAAATACAGGAAAAATACTTTCCATTCCTCAATGGCTGTTACTACTGAGTTCTGACCCTGTGGTTCAAGTCTTTTGTAGTTCATCCAGAAGTCACTGCGAACTTTGTGCTGGGCATGAAACATCATTGTGCAAGAGCTCACCAGCCTGTTCCTTGGCTGTAGAAACAAGCCTTATGACATTTGCTAACCCCCACTGGAAAAACTGTGAGCAAACAGTTCCCTGTTCCAATCTGATTGTCTGGAACAAGCATTATTCCGTTTTTGTATGAAACTGCACAGCACCACACTGGCCTTGTTTTTGTACTAGGTCCTGCACATAAGAACATCTGCAAAGGGACCCAGGAGGTTCTTGTTGAAGATACACCTAACCCACACCAGGTAGGTGGTGAAGGGCTTAATGTTCTCTGAAAAAGTGTAGTTCTGCTGGGGGAGGATGTAAGGCATGTAGGTGTTCTCTCCTTGCTCCTGGATCCACACCTCGTACTTCACCTCTCTCACCTTAAGGTATTTCAGATTCCACGGGATCTGCCAAGAGACTGTAAGTTTTGCCTCATTAGAGGTTTGGACTGAAGTCTGACACTGGGGCTCTCTGACCCGGCCTGGGTGGACTGTGCTTGCTGCCTTGGCCTTCTTCAAGTTGGGCTTGGTCTTCATGGCTTCTTTAAGGATTTCCAGTAAGGATGGGATGTCCACCAGAGTGTCCTGATAGATTCGGAAGAGCCACTCTGGGTTGCGGCAGCACAGGTGTCTAGGGACATCCGTACTTGCCAGGATTCGTTCCTGCTCGTCTTTTTCCAAGTGAGCAATGCCTCCTTGCTCCCAGGGTCTGTCTGGGTGGGTCACAGTGTTCTCCTCCTTCGTGTTCCTCCAGGAGACATAGTGAAGGTCCATGCCCGGAAGAGAGGCAAGGGTTTTATATGGGGTGTACTGCTCTGGGTTCACAGCAAATGGGAACAACTCCACCACAGCAGCTCCTCTGGGGAGGAAGAGTGAGGTGATAAGCTGAGCTCCATGCATGCTGACTAACATGGAAGCACCACTAATCACCTGGACGATGCTGGGGAAAGACTGTTCCTCTAAGGACACTGTGACCACTCTCATTTGGAACTCCTGGGCCAGTGCCATGATCAGCTCTGCTTCATTCAGTATCAGCCTGGTTGTTGAACGACTAAACACAACGATGTATTCATCCTTTTTCTCTTTTTCCTTCTCATCTTCAGCGCTCCCTCCATCCTTATCTGGCTCATCCAACCTTGTAATGTTCATTTTCTCCATCAGAGCTCGAGCAAACTGCCTGATCTCATTCCCTGAGACCAATATGTTGGCTTTTGGCCCCTGTGGCTGAACAAAACCATACTGGTACCAGGTGGTCATTTTAGACAGGCCAACATAAGATTTAGTGAAACACATCAGCTTTCCAAAGTTCCTTAGCTGTTCTTTGAGTAACGGCTGCTTGCTACTAAGAAGTCGGTAAAGGTCAAAGTGTGGGCCTTCACCCCAGCCCTCCATGAACACAAGACGAGCCTCATCATCCAAGTCTGAATACTGTTTCATGGTGTAGAAGGCTGGGAGTAGGTCATCATGGAATACATGCATTAGGTTATCAGGATTAAACCGGTTAAGGATCAGTGTCACATCTGGTACAAACACAGGCTTGGGCATAAACTTTAAAGCAGCAGCTGGAAGCTCTAAAAAGTTGAAGTATTGGGTATTGTGATCCTCTACTGAGGACAAGTCTAGCAAGGCGGGTTGGAATCGCCTAGACCCCAAGTTAGGCAGCATGACAGAGGAATTAGAGTGGAAGAACACAAACTCCTCTGCCTCTGAACAGTAGCAGAGGTAGTCGAAGCGGCAGATGCGGTCAGTGTGCATCTTGCCGGTGCAGACCATGCGGGTGCCGTGTTCCTGAAGAGCCTGCAGGGCTACATGGTAGTCAATGCGAGCCTGTGAGACCTCCTGCGACTGCTGTGTCATATGCAGCTCTTCCTCCAGCAGGGCAGCATGCTCACTCAGCTTGGAATATTTCCAAAGCAGAGCTGCGACCACAGAGACCAGCAGTCCGTTAAGGAGCGCACCCACGCTCATCCTGCAGCCTGCCACGGAAGCCCGCATTACTGCTGCTGCTGCTGAGGACCCACCTCCCAACTCCAACTGGCCTCTGACCTCAGAGGGAGGCGACGAGACATCCGCTGCCTGGCAACGACTTCAAGACAGGGTAGATGAGGAGAAAGCATAGAAAGGGAAGGGAAGAAAAGACATAAGTTAAAAAAATTAATTCATCATGAACCCAATTTAAAAATACAAGAAAAAGTCATGGTTACTGCAAGTAATTACCAACTATCAATGCAGGAGATATTAAAGAGAACTGATATAATTAAGAAATCAATAGTTAGACCTACAACACTTCAGTGCACCTCTTTATGTAAGCAATACAATCCAGTGATTCATCAGAGCAGGTTTTAACTCTCACTTTGGGGAATAGTGTCTGTTTACCTTGGCGAACAAATGAGACATTTTCTTAACCCTACATCCCCTGTCACCCTCCCTGGATATGTCAAAACAAATTACACTGTGAGGAGGCGCAGAGAAAAGAACAAGAGTATTGCTCTCAACTCTTCTCATCTGCATACTGAGAGAACAAGTGAGTCATTGAGCGACTCAAAATCAAACCAACGCCTAATGGCCAGCAGCTGCCTGCAGACACTAGGCAGCTAGCATGCTAAGTACCCATTTGAGGACTAGTTTAACTAACTTACAACAAAGGTTTTTACATTAAGCAATTATTGGCAGGTCATTCCTTATTTGTACAAGTCCATGCATATATCTAGACGCCCGTACAGAAGGAAGGAGAGCAGTGAACTCAAAGCTGTGCTTTGGTACAACCAGCATTTGACAAAATGGGATTTAGAGAGCAACTCTTCCCCTCTCTGAAAGTGGCCTTCTCATAGAAAGTAAAGTAAATCAGGTCAAACTAAAGTAAGACAAGAGGCTAGGTGAACACACACCACACCAATTCACACAAAGTGTCACAGTGACACAAGCCTAGCCTGGAGAAATGTTGGTAAACTCTTTTTTGTGTCTTTCCTAGATCAGTAACCATTTATATCTCAGATATTTCTCTTACTACTCCAGCCTTTTTACAATACTCCCCTTTATCCTGTGCACTCTATCATTTTGTTCCAGTTACTGTCTTACACCATGTGCACTTTTGCTTTTTTGCCCCTTCGTTGTCGTGCTCTTTCTCTTTCTGCTCTTCCTCCATTTTCTTGCGTGCTGTCTCTGCTCTGCAGGAGCTGAACAGAGTCCCTAGGCTATTTCTGACATCCATGAAAGTACAATATGTCACTGGCAACAGGGTCAAACTGTGATCAAATTGAATGAAAACACAAAGGCACAATATAGACAGTTTATAATGCAGCAATAGGCCTACACAGATGTTTCGGAAAAGAGAGATTCAATGAATATGTTAGAAACATACCTTTCTTCACATCTAAAATGTAAATTTCTTTCCAAATCAAAATGCCTAAGCAGCCTTTGATGACTGTCTACCACAGTCAGAGATGTCTTTTATAGGATTTGAAGGTGAAATTTGTTGCTGTACATCTGACTAGTTACCTATTCATTTTCAGTACAAACGATGTAAAGATAAACTGTCAGTGAGGAAAACTGAAAAAGTCAGTCGAATGTGAGGTTCTCAAATGTCTTGTTTCTCTCAAAAATATTCACTTTAAGTTTAAAGAAAGAAGCAGCAAATGCTCAGAATCCGAGACTTTTCCAGCTGTTGGTACAGTCACAGAGATGGAGGGTGCTTTTGATTTCCTTTTCAAATGAGGTGTTTTGTTCCCACCTCAATTGCATGACTAGTACTTCTGACCCTGACAGCTCCTTCACAGTTGACCTTTCTGTAAAAACTGCTATTAGTAAGGTTGGGCACACACATGAGCTACTGATGACATACAATATTGCTCTATAAGAGAACATGTGGTGTTGAATGAGCCATATGATCAAGAGGAAGACAGTGAATCTGGATTGGGAGCAAATGCTAACAGCATGGAGAAAAACCACTGTATATATGCAAATAAATGCACTGAAGTCAAAAGAGAAAGCAATGCAGGTTGTAAAGAACACCAAGAAAGGATTTGTCTTGATTTCCTTCCAAAAAAGTCTCTTGCTGCATAATGAGCTGATAAAAAAGCTTAATGATATTTCCCATGACAGAGCGGATGTGAATCGAAACAACACAGACACTATATACTGTAGCATCACCTTGATGCTGACGCAGCAGCCAAAACAAAGTGACGTGAAGTGTGAAGAGGAGGCTGCTTGTGAGGCTAACATTAGGCAGGCAGCCTGCATGCTCCTTCACTCCACAAGGACAAGGGCGGTGCAAGGCTCACAGTGCCAGCAGTCTTGCTTAATCCCTCTCACTGCACACAGGCTCCCACAGGGACGCATGTGAATGCCCTCTGCAATTTGCCCGAGCCAAGAAACCGAAAGCTTCGAAATGTCAAAGGCACTGCAAGACACCACAGCACGCACAAAACGCCCTCATTTGCATCGCCACGTGTTACAGGCGGCAAACAGGGACCTGGACAGCTGCGTTCTGGATCTGGCCAGGTTCTGTAGCTAAAGGAAGCCTACAACAACAGGGCACTTTTCAGAATCTGATATCTGTGTGTGTACGTGAAGTAATTTAAACTGACCTTGAAGACAAGGAGCTTTTGTATCTCCTCAGCAGCGTGATGGACCGAGCCCAGATACTGCCCGAGAATAAGAATGTTCAAATTAGGGAAAAGGTCACAACAGTTCTAAATATCATTAGAAGTGAGTGGAGATTCAATTCCTGAGTGATGCTAATATAAGGGGATGATCTCATATCCATATTCTATTTCTGAATGTATCTGTACACACTGTTAAATAATCCACTAATTCTGAGTCCTGGGGCCACATACATTAAAAATGATATCCATCAAAACCATGTATATGTCATTTCCCAACAGTTAACAGGAGGAGAACAGTCGGCTGAGATGGAGAATATACATAAATAAGGCGACAGATATAATCTTGAACGTTCTTGTCAATTACCTTGGTATGATTTTCAAATCACACCACTGTAAAATCTCCATCCCAAGGCATATCTGTAGGCAAACTAATAAAGACGTGTTCGGGATCATTCTATATATTTATATTAGAGACATTATTTCCTTGTCAATTATTTTGATAAATTAAATAATATATATACATGATAGATCTGCAGCTGTTGTTATATGCAAACACATTACTTCCAAACCAACCCAAATCAACCCAGTTCCCTTCCCACTCGTATTGCTTGCAGTGGATTCAGAGAGAATAGTAGATTTGTAGTAGCAGTAGATTTGTAGATTTAATTGAAATTTAAAAAATCATCAAATTTAGCCCATCACTCATCAGTTAGTGCCCCATACTGACAAATCATGCAAAAAGTGACAGAATGTTTATACTTTCTGAATCCAGCAGCACGCAGGAGGAATCATGACAGTCAGTTAGTTATATTTCACTTTGATTACAATTAAAGTGAAGCTTTAAGACAGACTTGAAGAACTGTGACCCTATCAAAAAACACTTTAATACCCAATTTTGTTGAGATTTAATTCCAATTTCATAATAATACCATCACAATTGGATTCCACTGAAAGGAAGTAAGTAATGTTTACTTCTCGTGTGTTGGATGTTGGTCATTTGCCAGCATGTGCACGCTCTCTCATTAACCTAACACACTCAGAAGAAATCAGGTTATTTAGAGAAATTAGGTTAAGGGAGGAAATCAGAGAAGTTGTTTACCTGGTTACTGTAAAACTCATGTTCACAAGCAGGAGGTAAATCAGATTTCCCTCCTTTCCAAAGCAATAATTCATAACTACTGTAACACAGTCATACTCTAAAGTATATTACTGGCAAAAGACACTGCAGCCCATACCAACAAATGATGATTAATCCTTCTTTGTAGTGCTGACAAAAGTCTGACAATGGGCATGCACTCTTTGTTTCCAACCCTGCTAGAACTCTTTTCAGGAAGACACACAAGACAGGCCAATTCTAGCTATGATGCTCAAAACACGTTTATATCGGCCCTGATCCCAAACCGAGTCCTGTAGCACTTGGTATCCACCTATTACGAATCTTTGCTACTTATATTTAAGTAAATGCTGATGAAATACATATGAGACACAGTAAAATGACAGCTGTAGACTAGGAAATCAGGAGTGTCTGAAGAAAAGGGTTATATAGATTAAAAGTGCATCCAAGAGATTTGTATTGTGTGACCATGGAAAAGTGTGTCAGAAAAGGGAAATTTAAACTAAAAACAGCCCAAAGCTGACCTCAGAGATGCACACAGTGGATCAGTGAGCTCTGCATAGTATTTCAACTGAAATCACTGCACAGCCTACCAGGTGAGTTAGAAAACTGACACAAGAAATGTACAGTGTTGGATTTTGGCTGATATCCTACACACTTTCATTTTCTAAATCATTTAGCTGATTCTCTATACTGATATATATATACAATCACATCAGGTCTCTCCTGTAGTGAAATGAACATATTATTACTAAATTCACTGTTACTGTGATCCCCGGTAAAAGCAGGCATAAAATACAATGCATTTCAAATGTACGCAACCCCTGGGCAAAATACAAAAACAAATTTAACTTTGATGTAAAACATGCCATAGTGTTTATTTAGGGCCTATGTTGATTGATATTTTATTTTAAAGCCTTTATCAGCTGATACTTATGATGATGGCGATAGGACACATATTGTCCATCCCGAGCTGACACAAAACACAACAAGCAAAAGAGCTACCAAAAGACACGTGATACAGACATGTCATCACCTTATCAATATGAGAAGATGTATCTTATTAGCTGCTAGACTTTGTAGTCTATTTACCTCGGACTAACCAACTCCAGCTTTTTTAACACTAAACTGGATGTAAGGTCATTGAAAGTGATGATACCTACTTCAAATGTTCCCTGAATTTGAAAGCAATCAGGCTAAAAAGCTCTAAAAATCTGCAGAAATAGTGAGCATTCTGTGATCATCAGAATGGGCACCCATTTTCACATTACTTGCAGTCATTTGATGTATTATTCATGTGAAAACATTAATTAATAGAGCTCTAAAGACATCCCTGATTAAGGCACCAAAACCTTGCCGAATGATGGACACTTGTGTGCTAAAATTAATTATCAAGTCAGGAAACAGATCTACTATTTCTAAAAGCACAGCAGCCTCAGCTCTAAAGTAACAACAGCTGTGTGAGCCTGTAACAACAGAGCTCTTGGGCCCCTGTTAGCCCAGTTACATCAACATTTGACTTTGCACTGACTATCATTTTCCAGCAGGCAAATGATAACAAGAGATTTAATAAATGCAAGGGTTGGGGGTAGTCAAAGGCTGATTTCATTATGATAAAATTATGCTCCAGTTTTGACACTCATTTTCTTAACATTCAAATAAAAATTCAAAAACAGAGCTGACACACTCCACTCCTGCACACCACTGTGCCTTACATGTTGTTTGAGCTGAAAACTGCCACATAGGCTACCAGGGAGTTGGAAAACAAAAAATTTTGTACATCAGCAGTTGCAGCTGGATTTCTCTGCCCAATAAACCTTGAGGCGGTCGGCCTACATGTATAATACTTCTCAAGCTCCCTGCAAGTGTGCATGAAATAGCATACATTTATGCACGGATGTAAAAAATATCTTTTCCAAGTAAGACATGATTTTAAGCAAAAGCAGTGGCTGTTTTGTGTGTGTGTGTGTGTGTGTGTGTGTGTGTGTGTGTGTGTGTGTGTGTGTGTGTGTGGTCCAGGTAGTTTTCATGTTGTGGGCTCCTAAATCTGTTTACAGTCACATTATGTGGACATGCCTTGTTTATGGGGACAAAAAAAATAACTCCCTCTATATAAATCATTACATTTTAAGGGGAAGAAATGATTGAAGGTTAGGGTAAGGCTTAAGGTAAGGCTTAAGCTTAGGCAAGTAGTAGTCACAGTTAAGTTTGAGTTGAGTAAATCCCCATAAAAAATTACTGTAAATCAGCTTTATGTCCTCTAAAATTACGGCTACACAACTGTGTTTGTGTGTGTATACATATACATGTTTAACTTTTAAAAGAGCCTTAACTCTCAAATAAAAATAAGCACAATATAGCTATTTCTTTTTTTATATATAGCATTTTAGCCTAAATTGAGGTATGAAATATGGCAAGTGAATGCAGGAAGTTAATTTTAAAATGTGAAGCCAATAACCTTATCCACTGCAAAAAATTCACTTGTGGTTGGTTTGAGGCGCAGTTATAGGCTGTCACCATATTACTGGATCATTAGTAAGACTTAACAGTGCTGCTTTCATAAGACATCTGCTCCCGACAGCCAAGTCTGAATTTCATTTACTGTAGTCCCATATTAGTGCAGAAACCAGCGCTGCTGGGTTCCTTAGGCTCAAAAAGTTAACCAAGTTTTGAGTCTTGACTCTAGAGACTAAAATTTGGAGAATCACTACTGTCAAAATTCCTCTATAAGGATGGCTGCTAAGCTGTGACCCACTGATTTATTAAGATAGTTGGATATCACACCACCACTTGCTGCTGGTTTTTCCCAGTGGTCAGTTGCGGTGTTCCACCAAAAAAAATAAATAAATAAAAAAACTCCCAGCGGGCTGGTACTTTTCCCATAGACCAGCATTACAAAAGAGGTATCTGTGAAATGGCTGACAAGACACAACTACACAGCAAAACAGGTTTTCATTCTTTGATATGAGTTTTTGATCCATTGATTTTTTTTTAATAGTTTCCAGAGCCTAGAAAAGGGACATATATTTGCTATGGGTCTATTGGGAGTGAGTGGGAGGGACCATCAGGAGAAACACACATGCGCACACATGCAGTGGGTCAGCCAGCATGGAACAAAACCCAGATGTTGGAAAATTTTGGGGTGTCAGGCATCAGGGGAGCACTTTTCATTCAAATGAGGTGGCAACTGTAATATATCCACGATGTTGCCCTATTCATTTTCTGTTTGTCATGAGGTGATCACTTTACAAAGCATTGCCGGACAGAATGTAATGGGGTCTGATCAGTGACGCAAAAAAGAGAGAGGCTGGAAGTTTTCTTAAAAAGGTAAAAGAGATAAAATTCTCCTGTAAGTAACAATTTGCAGAAAGACGCCCAAACAAATAGTGAGGCTTCAAGAAGTTCAAGGTATACCAAATAAGGATAAACATTAATGCAGGAGAAGACTGATATTGTAGGGACACCTAATGGTTAAGATGCATACCACATAAACACAATGTCCACAGTTTGATCCCCTCTCTCTGCTCCCACACCTCCTGTCTGTTTCTCTAAAACCTGATTTTGTATATTTTTGTCCGTCCATGTCCTCAAACAGGGTCTACTTTGAAGAGTCATCATTGTATATCAATGTTGCTCTTTTTCGTAAAACATCTTGTAACTCCAGTTTTGAAAAGTTCTACAGAAATAAAGCATATAATTCTAATTCCAAGCATCACAAAGTCTGAATACTGCACAGCAACATCTGGACGAGCCGGAGCAGATTTGGACACAAGTGCAAACAGAGCACCTTGGAGAAATAAAGAAAGGAAGCATTTGATGAAATAAACAGTTAAGCGAGGTGGTGGAAATATTGTGCTTTGGGGTTGTGTGGCAGCCAGTGGCTTAGGAAACACTGCATGGACAGAGGGGAAAACAGATTCCACTAAGTATCGGCAAATTCTGGATGCTAATGCCTTCCAGTCATTGAAGTCATTGGGAGAAAGTGACTGATTTGACAGTCTTTCAAAGCAGACCTCAAACTCCACCATCAGTGTTTTTGTAGAAACACAAACTGGAGCTTTTGGAAGCTTGCTGCAAGGGTTTATGGACTTCTTTTCACCTCAAAAATCAACAAAATATGTTATTTGTCCAGTGATTGCCAAACCTTTACGTCAGCATTAGTGTACAGTTCTCCTGAGTGTAGCTTTCCTTCAAATTTCAAGTCCACTGATCTGTAACTGTCATGTCCTCTTGAACATTTCATTCCTCATCTTAAATAATATCCCTTCAAGACCACCACACCCCCTCATAAACTGTCTGTCAGTCACTTCTCTCTCAGTGCTGCCTTCCATGCTGACACTGAAGCCTCGGCTTCCCCAGTGTTACTAGGTTAGCATATCTGTTTGCTCTGGAGATGATAAGCACCCCGATGATGTGGTGGAAAGCAGCACAGGGCAGCCTGGAAAGTCTAATGCATTTTAATGAGAACACTAGAAAGCCAAAGCCAAGGAGCCTGTGGGAGAGAAGCGGTGGCAGTGGCCCTGCACTGTAGCTGCTCAGTCGGTCCCAGGTGTTGTTCATCATTCCTTGCAGCTCACCATCCCTCCCTCTTTGGAGTTAACCTTCCTTCTTTCTCTAGATTTCTTCCCCCATTTCTTCCCCTTTGAAATCACCCCTGAGTGCCTTACATACATCTTAAAAAAATAATTAAATAAGAAAAGAAGAACAAAACCTGTATCACTTTAGTTCCTTTTCTTTTTCCCCTAAACCTGCTTTTCTTTCCCTTCGACCACTTGATTGCTTAGCTCCTCTGGCCGTGATGCCGTGTCCTTATTCGTTGTCATCTTTATTCCTGGACTAAATGTGGCCTGTCAGGTTAGATCAAGCTGCTTGGAGCTCAGTGTGGCACTAGGGAGAATTAATGGCCCAGCAGCCATTATCTGGCTGTACAAAGACAAGTCTCATACCCTTTCTCTCACTTTGCATCTCTTTCTCAAACACGTTTGGACAGACACGGGCACACACACACATACACACACACACACACACACACATACACACACATATTGTCCTGTTATATAAACGCAGTGCCATGCCACCCAGTCTAAGGGTGAAAAGCTGGCTGCTTCATAATGGCTGGCAGTGAGTGTCAGAAAATGCCCCTGGTCTGTGTTTGACACATCCCATTTCTGACTACTTGCCTATTCCAAGCTGAGACTGATAACTTGCCTGATTGATAGCTAGATACTTAATAACATTTTCTTGCTTCTTTATATCCTTTGCTAACACTGAGCTACTGTGCCTTCTGCAATACAGCAGATAAAACACCAAGACTGTACAATACATTGTGCTGTCTCTTTTCCCTGAGGGACACAGAAGATACAGAGGCTGGCGTGGACAATCTGCAGAATGTGTGTGTGTAAGTGACAGACCGACAAAAAGGAGCAAAGTGAGAAGGACATCCTCTAAAAACACTGCAGTACAGCACTTCAGTGCTGCCCCAGGACAACAGGCAATATTCCAGAAAATGGACATAAATAGAATATGAAAGCTGGATGTACACTTGAAGATATGTGCCAGTGTCCGAGCTGTAAAGTTGTGTATCTAATCCGTTTTAGAGGCTTGGGTATCTGGAGAATTCAGAAGGATTTCCATCCTATTCAGAAGTGTGAAGGACACAATGGTGAGGGAAGAAACACTTGAGCATCGCTGATGCTTGACTACTGTTAAAGGGCACACTTATTCCAAAATAGGTGTAGACAGAGAACATGCATGTAGTTTCGTTTATACTATAACTATGATAGTCTGCAAACAGCAACATGTTTGCACATGTTTGTCTGTGTGCACAGTCCAATGTCTGTGAGCACCAAGGAAAGTACAAGCAGACAACAAAATTTATGTATCACAGACTCAAGGCAATAGCTTCATATCAGTCTGTAGACACCTGCTACGAGTTCTGGACTGTACCTGCCTCAGCTGAGGTGAAGTTCTCTAATATTATATGGCTAAAAATTATGCATTTTACCCATTTGACAATCTAACAGGACATCAAAGTGAGCATTTGATGTCTGTCAGCAGGTCACTTTCTGCTGGTGTAGGCCTGGGCCAGCTGACTGAGTTACCCACTCTCATTCCTCTCTCTGAAACATTTACTCTGACAGTTAGCATTTCCAGACCGTCATCTTTAGCTCAAAATCAACACTATGAACTCATTTTCACTCATCGAGAATTTATTTTCTCTGCTGAAGCAAAACACCTGACAGAAGCCATCAGAAACCTTTGACAATTAAAACGGGGCTCATGGAACATTTTGAAGATTGATTAACTCTGAATGACTCACAGGCTTGAAAAAGATCACTAGCCTGGTAACAATGAGAATTATTTTCAAAAAGACTAACTGGACATGCAGTTGTTAAGTTCCCAAATGTAAGACTAATCCCACCCATGTTTGGGCCAAAACAGTCTCCTTTCACGAAAGAACGCTCAGCATAGTATTTTCAGTTCATCTGGCAGAGGTGCCTCGCAGAAACATTTGGATGGCGCTCATAAGTCTTATAATGCTAGGGAAAACCCTGTGTGTTCTATCAGTTTGTACATAATACTCTGACATATATCACAACATAAGTGATATCATAGAAAAGCCAGAATTTCAAATAAAGTTCTGTGGTTTTGAGCAAAATGTGGCTGCCCCACATAAATTTGTAAAGCCTCGTGCAATCTGAAGTTGGTGAATTTTCAGTGTTAAAATGGACCACAAGTTATTCCCATCTTTATACGTGTTCTAACAGACAGCTTTTTAATCTGAATGAAGCCTCTGGCAAACATATTCTCCTTGACCCTGACATCTTAGGGAGGCCAAATAAAATATTAAGTCAGCAAGAAACCTGAATCTTAGGTGCCCAAAAGCTTGCAACTCTTCTCACTGCACCATTACGGTTTATAAACAATTTATAACCTTCAATATTCACAATAGCTTTGTGTCAATAAAGAATAACTTTAGTTTTGAATTTCTCTGAAAACCCAAACTAAAATAGCCTGAAATAAATTGAAGGGCCCATTAATTGTCTGCACATTTGTGAACCTGCACAGGCCATCTGTAAAGAGTGTGACACAGTCCTGGATGACTCCCTTAGACAGGCTTAGAGAATCAGCCAGTTTGTATTCATCCTTTTCTTCTTCTTTTCTTTCAGTGTAAAAGCACATCTAGTAAAGCATAAAACTCTCCTTTCTGTCTCTTGTCAAGGCTGTCAAGGTATGTTTTGTAGTTGTCTGCATTCTGCACCTCATTGTGGTGCACCCATAGTCTGCATATAAGGATGGATGCAGTGTGGTGTGACTTCATCCTTTGCTTTGGACTGAAGCCAGCTTGAAACTCAGAGTTGCAGCATTTTTTGCTCTGTCTGTGCCATTTAGTTTGAATCCAGGACCCTCCAAATAAGGAGACAGCATGTTGCCTTTCACACTCTGGAAGCACACCCCGCTACCTCGGACTTAAGCCAACACAAGCTTATGAGTTGGTCTAACTATGTAACCACAAACACACAGTAGAACCACACGTTTGGAGAAAAATCACAGCTTAGTTTTTAAACAGAAGCTCCAAATGTCTGGGAAAGGATGAGTTCAGGAACCAGGGAAAACAGCAGGTCAGCTGGTTGTTAATCACAGCTGTCAATCAATCAATCAATCAATCAATCAATCAATCAATCAATCAATCAATCAATTAATCGTCAGACATTAAAGCTCCCTATAAGCATTAAAGACCATTTACAAAATAGAGGGCCTGGATTTACCTACTGAGATCATTATGGCTTACTGGAAAAAAGACAAGTAACTCAGTATTTCTAGAGGAAAGTTGGTGCTTTTTGAATTTAAGTCAAATGCAGACAACTGCAAACTACACAATGGTGAGATTCATGCTTTACCAGAAGTGTTTTCAAACTCCATTTTTCAGTTTGTCATGGTTCAAGGAGGAAGACTTTTAGTTGAGCAAATGTCTATCTGGCAAACTGAAAAGCCACCTCAGTACCTAACAGACGTGTAACAGCGAACAACACAAGTGCAAACAGTACAGAGTGTACTACATTTAAATCCCAAATACAAAGAAACAGGAAATAGGAAAAGGTGGAACTCGATGTCAGTTTCAAATAATCTAAACAAAAAGCCACTTGCTGCATTAATATACTCCTGCAGACCAACACAGCCCAAAATGACAAGAGCCAGTTACTGGATGCAGCTCTCTTTGTTCCACATGGAGGTTATTGTGCCCACAACCCAGCCTTGGGTTTCTCTGTAAATTGAGGCACATGCACATCAGTTCCACCACAAACCTTTAAATCTAAGATCGCCTAAAAATGCCTGTCACAGTATTAATATCGTTGCAAAGATGTTAATGTGCACATTTACTTAAGTATGTTTGGAGATTTACCCTAACGTACAATCTGCTTTCTAACAAAGCACTTTAACCGCATACTGTGAGCAAATGTATCCACTGTGTAAAGCCAAGCACGTCAATTCTGCTCGCCAGTTGGAGGTTTTGAAAATGCAGGAATATCAGTTAACTCTTAAAAATGCAAGAGTATTCACAGAGGGAAATTCAAACCCTACAGTTTTGTGGAAAGTTGCAAAGAAGGGCGTTGAATTATTCCCAAAGACGAGAGCAGAAACGCAGATCAAAGTGACAGTGTGGGAGAGCTCCGGGTCTGTAACAGAGGACCCTGTTGAACATCTCCACTCATTTCATACATAAAAGAGGGCAGGAAAAACAAAGGAAATTGGCATATGAAGCCAAATTGCATATAGTGATGTAAGCAAGTTGGGACAAGATCACATTACCGTACAGCTGATACATCCTAAACTGACAGTCAGTGCAGTTAATCAAAACCTTACATCCAGCATATTAGAAACAACAAGCCTCAGAAGCAAAAATGGCCTCCGAACAGTGTGTACAAACACGACCTTTTCTATTTGGGGGTCAAGGCCCACATTTGGATGGCAGAGGGTTTAAAATAAACCACATCACTGTAACTGAAATATTCAGTTGCAGGGTGTTTGAAGCAAATGTAGATGTTATCTGAGTCATGCAGGAGAGTATTACAAACTCCAGGGACATGAAATACCATCTCGTCTGGGAGTTGATGGACCATAAACACAACACAGGCAGTGTCATGGTATATTCACCTTCATTGCACTTGTGTCATTACTTGGAAGCAGACAAGAAGATGTGTTGTCAACACATACAAACATATTAGACTGAGACTATACAGTTACAGTGCTGCACAGAAAAGCACGATGCTTAAAAGAAAAGCTAATAGTTATTATTTTAACATTAGAGTTACTGAAGAGAATTTAATTATATCGTTTAAGGCAATTTAACAGCAATTATTATAATTATACTGATTAATGACTGTTACAAAGGTATATGTGAGTGCTGAATGGTTAACCTTTCTTCCTCAAAGAAAAACAGAATTATAAATGTAATAATGTTTGCCTTGGATGAGCACTGACACCAGGTCAGTTACTGACCATCTCATTACTGCCTACACCTGTAGTTAAAAAAACACTTTGTATGTCTAAGGTAGTGTATAAAACGCATTAAAAATGTATTATTGATCATGCAAAATGCAAATTTGGAAACCAGAAGTACAAGTTTGTCCTTACTATTGACTCAGTCACCCTATAAAATATAACACACACGCACGCACGCACGCACGCACAAACACACACACACACACACACACAAATACTATGTATATACATACACACATACATACATACATATATATATGTACACACACACACACACACACACACACACACACACACAAACACCTGCTATAATATCCTAACTATACATCCGCTGGTAGCTTCTTTCTTAAGAGGTAGCGGCTGGACACGCTTCTCTCTCTCAGATATACACATCTAAACCTGAAAAGGCAAAGCCTCGTGACAGTCAAGCTAAAGGAAATTTACCGACACAAGAACAATATTTCGTGCCAAACAAACAAACAAATCTTCATCAGTACAATAACTCTTACCGTAGGTGCCAGTGAAAATGTTGCTTTTGTCTTTGAAGACACTTGAGAGGTTAGCTCATTTAGGCAACATCAGCGCCTCAGTATGTTGCAGAGTCGTTCCTGAACGGGAACCAAAGACATACAGTGGGAAAGAAGAACACCGGCGGACACGGAGACTAATAGTAAAAAAACACCGGCGTGTTCAGTCATTAAATTCTCGGAGACACAACCGGGGCTTTTTTGCTCTTGTTTACAAGCTAGCCTAGCTGTCAGAAAAGCAGAGAGAGACAGAGCAGCTGCCTGGATACCGACTCCACTCTGCTGTGTCCAGTCTCCACCTACCGCCGAGGGAAATCCCGCGCTCAGATCTCGCGATGACACTCGACCTCTCTAATTGTCACATGTGCAATTGATAATCACTGCATCTTCACTTTTTATATGGCACGGAGGTGAAAGAAGTACTGAAGGACTTTATTATGGTAAATACAACAATTTAACAACTTCCTGAAGTAAAAGTATTGTTATTAATAAACTCTGCGTGAAGTAAACCCTGATATTATTCAAGAATTATCAGATAGTGGAAGATCATTAATACTGATGAAATTCTGCTAACATTTTCTATTTTTCTGACATTATTTTAAATTAATCTGGGCCCAATCCTTCAGTGTTTTGGACAATCTGGACAGGACCTCAAACTGACCAATAACACACAATGCAGACGATGTAATCTGGGGTCTAAAATATAATATTCTCAACTGTATCTACTTCATTCTTGGGTTGACAGAGTGCAAGAGACCCAAAGGCACACATTTTCTCCTAGTCCTGATCATCAGAAATAACCTCTAAATGTCTTTCTCAAGCACATTTGAGGGCGGCCATAATTTGACTTGAGCTTTTTTTTAGCTGCTTTATATAATGCTGAGTGCATAATTTACTCATGGTTCACAAAGTATCTACAACTGGAAAATAGATGTGGTTGAGATTTAGCGAAGTAAAAAGGGTGGTGTTTGCTCTGAAAGGTAGCAGAATCTAAGTGACACAATATAGCAATGTTTAAGTGCTTGATTGTGCTCCACCATGAGCAAAGGTTAGACTAGAAATAGGAATAAATGAAGAGACTCATGTCAAAACTGACATTAAATTTAAAAAAAAAGAAAAATTAGTAAAAGAAGAAAAAAGTAGTCTGCAGTCTTTGTAATAAGAGCCTTTCTGTGTAGTTTAAACTGCTTACCATGCAATATGTGCCTTAAAAATGATCAATAATATTTTTAAAGTCACTGGATTCCTTTTTAATAGGTGGTGAAAAAAAACCATATACAGTACGCAGGCATGGCTATGTTTCTCCACAACCTGATAGAAAAACCTTGAATTCAAACCTTCAGAAAGGGTCAGAGCAAATTTAGTAACACGTCAACACAACTGAAGACCCTCGTCTGCAGAGTGAAATCAAGATGGGAAATGTGGGAATACCTGAGCAATGTCAGGACTGGTCACACGTGTGCTTTTTCTAACTGTGTTTTCCTTGAAAAAGTTCCTCACATTCAACATTTCATAGCCCAACCAATTCAGAAAACAAATGAGTCACAGATGAAGGAAACACAGGCATGGATGACCTTGATAAATGCTTCTGGAGAGGAAAATGAAAAAAATTGTGTGTGTGTGTGTTTTCTTTTTTAATACAAGATAAAGGTCTCTATATAATTTGCATGTTTGTAGCATGTGTAATGAAACTTTAAGTTCTTAATGGATGCACAATACATGTATTTAGTGGAAGAGTCTATAGGTCATTTGACAGATGTGATCTCAAAGAATTATGATTTAAACACTTTGCTACAGAAAATCTATTATAGACTTTTTTTGCCATTATACAAAGTCCTGTGGATCTGCTGAGGAGCAAACTGTCATTCCTGTCTTGAGAAGAATGCATTCACACACTGTAGGGACAAATCTAATACAAAGCAACACTCCCACCTTGAGTTCGAAAAAAGAAAAGCAAGCAATACCACCAGTACAGTTTTTATTATTGCTGCTTCTACTTAGGATCTCAGGATGCACAAATATTATTTCAGATTGAAAGCTCAGCTGTGTTTTACACTCAAGTTTGTTCCGGAGCTATGAACCCCATCCTTCCACAAGATATCCCCACAAGAAACCACAGCCATCGGGATAAAGATTTGCAGTGGCCCTGCCCTTAGTGGTTTAAATCATGGACCCACATCATAGCACAGTCACTTGACTTCATAGTCCAGCATGTAAGACTGTTACCGATCTCTGAGTGCCACACATGCATTGCCAACTTGTTGAGAATCTTTTGCAGGATGACTCATCTGACCACATAACTTTGATTATAACCTAACTGCCTATCAACAGGAAAAAACAAAATAAAACAAAAAACAGGACCACAAGGAATGTAACAAAAATGGCAGTTCTTGCTCACAGGGCTTCCTGTCAAGGAGCCAAAGTTATAGTTAGGTTACAAACAATGGACAATGGTCAGATACAATAGTTTTAAAGGAATTGTTCAACATTTTAGGAAAATGACTGTCATGCCAAGAGTTATGAGATAAATGATATCATAAATTTCTGTACCAGTAACAGGTTAGCATAGCTTCCCCCCCTTGGAGGTTTTCTCCAAGGAAAAAAATTAATTTCAACTTTTAATCTGAATCAGTTTAATGTGACATTTTGGATAAGAATTTACAAAAAGATTATTTCATGCCAAAGTGAAAACAAATTTCAACAAAGTAATTTCAAGAAAATTACAAATATAAAATGTGGTTGCATATTCACTCCCATTAAACTGACTCACCTAACTTAACACAAATGTAGCCAGTTGGTGTGAGAAGTCACACAATTAGTAAGTAAAATACAGATCATCTAAATGCAGTGAATGTGTCTTAAGTGATTGTAGTATAAACACACTTGTATAAGGTCAAGTGAAGCACTGGGCTACAGCTTCGCCATCAAGACAGAAGAACACTCCAAACAGCTCTGTTAAAAGATTGTTGAAAAGCACAAGCCAGAGGATGGATACAAGAAACTTTGTAAGTCACTGAATATCCCTTGGAGTACAGTTAAATCCATCATTAAAAAATGAAAGGAATATGGCACAAGCATATATCTGCCAAGAACAGGCTGTCCTCAAAAACTTTGCGACCAGCTTTATGGGAGAGTGGCTAGAAAAGCTTCTGTTGAAATAACTCAGATTAAGTGTTGACTAGAGTTCACCAAAAGGCATGTAGGAGACTCTGAAGTCAACTGAAGAAGGTTCTTTGGTCTGAAGAAACCAAAAATTTAACCTTTTGGCCATCAGACTAGACGCTATGCTTGGCAGACACCAAACACTGCACATCAGTATAAACACACCCTCTTGACCATAAAGCATGGTGGTGGCAGCATCATCATATGGCAATGCTCCTCAGCAGCAGGCCCGTAAGGGCTTGTAAAGGTAGAAGGTAAAATAAATGCAACAAAGTACAAGGGAATCCTGGAGGACAACCTGATGCAGTATACAAGAGAACTTTGGCTTCGCAGATTTGATTTCCAGCAAGACAATGACCCATTATGTACAGCTAAAGCTGTACATAATTGGTTTAAACACAACAAGGTGAATGTTCTGGAGTGGCTGAATAAGTGCTCAGACCTTAAGCCAATTGAGAATTTGTGTTTGTGCTTGAAAAGGGCTGTTCATGTGAGATCCTGATACAACATACAACCTGACAGTTTTGCCAAAGATGCATCTACGACTGGTTGGGGTGACAACGACATTTAAGTGTGGAGTTTGCATGTTCTCCCTGTGCTCTGATGTTTCCATAGTAGTACAAAAGTAATCGCAAAGTGTCGTGTTAAAGGTAATCAAATGCTAGTAATATAATGAACAAACAGGGTATTTTCAAACCTCACAAGGTTAGTCACCACTCAAAGTACCCTCCTAACCTGGAAAGTGGACATAAGAAGTGTTCCAGCAAATAATTTGCCTACTAGGTAGAATGACCTTCTGAAGAAATGTAGCTAGTTTGTTTCTTTCTTGTTGTTGACTCGTCAGTGCTTATCAAAAAAGACTGCTGGAATCCTCAGTAATGAGTAAGAAGTAGCACAAGAAGACTGGCAGCTTTTATCTTTAGCTGTCTGATGACTCGCAAGTTATCAACATGAGAAAACTCCCTTTCATTAGCTTCCCTTTCACAATACATGAGCACAGCATTACTCCTGACCAAATAACAACACAAGTGCCCAAGAGGTAAAGGTCCAGCATCTGAAACTTTAAGTAACCCCACATGGAGCATGATAGCTGATCCCCAGATTCTCCAACCAACAGTACAAGTACAAAAGGAAGAGAGGCCAACAGATAAGAGGGAGCTCACCTAATCTTTTCAATCTTTATTCAAAGTCAGCTGCATTTGCTGGGCATTTTTATGGATGCCACAAAGCACAGCATGATAGAATGTTGCTGAATTGCTGAAATGTATCATGGAGCACAACTGTCGGGAAGCCCTTGCATTTATGTTTCTCCATGCATATGCTCTGGTTTTGTCTTTTAACAGACCATTTCACAGCAGACATGTAAGCTCCGTCATCACTGCATTAAAGCTATAGCTAAACATCTGTGCTTATCCTATGGAGATGTTGCTGTGGAAAACATATATTGGTGACATTTCTGTGAGCTCTTTTTGGATTGATCCTTAATATTTCTCTTACAGTGCTGTATCTGCGATTGTTGGAATAGTCTGCTTATGACTTAGCAAATTACTAATATGGGTAATTGTTAAACCATTGTGTGGAAAAAGTAAATGAATGGATCAGTAAAGGAATATGAGGGAAGGAGGGCAATAACAGAAGAATAGCTGACAACAGATTGAAAGATCTTTTTTTCTTTTTAAATAACAAAACATTTCTGAGTATCTGTCACTAGGTGTCACTGTGTGATGTTTATTGGGAAGAGCGATCAACACCCACGAGCAGAGGATGGAGCTCACAGAACGTATCAGATTGATGTGGAAATCTCGTATTATGGAACACAAATCTTAAAGGCTGCATCACTTTGGGCAGGATTTAGGCGTTCTTGGATTCAATTATAGATTGGCTGTGGAATGACAGATTGCACGCCATGCTGTACGTCCGTGGAAAAATACCTCTAATTTAAAATTCTAACTTTCATTGAAGCCGCACTGTCACATCATTATCATATAAATACTTATTCTACCGCGTCTGTGTTTTTTCAGCAACCTTTCCCGATCAAAGACTTTGTTTGACGTCAGAGTTGAATGCGGTGTGTGATGCTCTTATGATGCCTTCAAGGACTCCTCGTAAGAATCTGAGTGTGAGCTGCCAAATGGGGAATATATACAAATTGCACCGTGGGTAAGAGCTTTAGTTGACGACGATTGCAAAATAATCCAATTTAAGAAACAGTTTTGTCGCTTCTGTTGGTTCCCAGAAAGATAAGTGGTTCATCACATAATATATTTAAAATGCAATGTTGAATTTATTCACCATATATATTTATTAATTTATAAATATTTGTGATTATTATAGTTTGAACAGTAGAAAACAAATAAACTACTTAACGCCATGTACTAATTCTGCGACCATGTGAAAATCTCGATGCTTTTTTGGAGTACGTGAAGGCAGCATCGCAGCCCCACCGCCTCGGCTGGGAGGATACAACCATTCCGATTAGGGCAGCCGTTGCCAACGATGCAATGCCTCGTTTTACGGATGAACCCTGGGCATAGGCACCTTCTGAGTGCCGCGGTCATCTTGAAGAGGCTGTACCACCCTCGTCTTCTCATATATAATGTGCCATAGACCCATGTAAACAGCCCCCAAACGACCGAAGCCACCCGGCGAAGACTGGAATCTGGGCTTTATGTTTACCGAAGAGAAGCTGGAGAGGTGAGCTGAGCGAGCCGTAGTAACTTTAGCTTGCTACATGCTACATGCTATCTGCGGCTAGCTTTGTGATATTTAAAGCAACACCTGTGTACCTGTGTGACCAGTCCTCAGTTACAAGGGTAAAAATGAGTTTGTTTAGATATTACTGAACGGTGAGCTCTTGACGTTCTTCCGTTAAAGACCGAAAGCAGTTAACGTCAGTCATCCGGTAAGCTAACGTTGATCAATCAATGAACAACGAGCTAGCCCCTGGTAACGTGAGGCTAACGTTAGTTGGTTGTGCTATCACCGGGCCCGTTATACAGCTGACTTCTGGACTTGTCTGTCAAACTCTACTGTGGCAGAAGGAAGCTTAGTCATCATAGTTGTAGAAAACTTTTAATCTTCATTCTAGCAGCACGAGGCAGGACATCAGGATAAACTAGCAAGTGCGTTAGTGCAGCAGCCTTCCTGTCAAAACAAGCCCAACGCCTCCTCACAACACTCAGCAAGGAGGGGTTCAGTGTACCGTTTCTCGCACTAAGGTACATATTGTTTTTCCTCTTACAATATAAATTCTCTATGCTTAATTGAACCTATTTCATTCTGCACACATTCAAGCACTATTCTGCAAATGCTTAGCTCTGTCTAAGGGAGGGGGCAGGTATTTCTGCCAGACTACTACTACAATGGGGAGAACATGGGGAATGTTTTGCATTTTATTTGGACTCATGTGTTTTTCATTTTCCATATTAGCTTCCCTCATGTAACAGTGTTGTTTTTTCAATTGTCGTTATTTTGTGTCTTATATCGCTTAGGAAGCTGGAGCCATGGGTTTCTCATTCAGCCTTCGATGAACTAAAGTAAGCTGGACCCACACAACTCAGCCAACCCGCTCCTGCCTACAGCAGGGGCTTCCCTCTGCCCTTCGCCCTCTCCAGCTATGGCAGGCTTCAAGCGAGGCTATGATGGCAAGATCGCTGGCCTGTATGACCTGGACAAGACGCTGGGCCGTGGCCACTTTGCTGTGGTCAAGTTGGCACGCCATGTCTTCACCGGCGAGAAAGTGGCGGTGAAGGTGATCGACAAGACTAAGCTGGACACTGTGGCGACAGGCCACCTTTTCCAGGAAGTCCGATGCATGAAGCTGGTGCAGCACCCCAATATTGTGCGCCTATATGAAGTGATAGACACTCAGACGAAGCTTTACCTCATCTTGGAGCTAGGCGATGGAGGAGATATGTTTGACTACATCATGAAACATGAGGAGGGTTTGAATGAAGAACTGGCTAAGAAATATTTTGCCCAAATTGTCCATGCTATATCCTACTGCCATCGGCTGCATGTGGTGCACAGGGACCTCAAGCCTGAAAATGTGGTGTTCTTTGAAAAACAAGGACTGGTCAAGCTCACTGATTTTGGATTCAGTAACAAGTTTCAGCCGGGGAAAAAGCTGACCACAAGTTGCGGATCTCTGGCATATTCTGCACCGGAAATACTGCTGGGTGATGAGTATGATGCTCCAGCCGTAGGTATGCAAAACATGTAGGCTGATGAGTGATGTTAAAGTAATGAAATGAGTCACGTTGTTAATTAGAACGTGGCTTTGCAGTTGCAGTGCAGTACTACCAGGCAGGATGTGAGCTAGATCTTAGATGCAGCCCATTTGTGAAAGTATATTGCTTTCACTCAGGCATTGTAGTCATATCATCTTGCATGAACTATTGACTGTTTTAAGTTGGAGGGATGAGGCTTGTTCCCAGTGGAACAACTCAATGTCTATTCCACCTATTAACTCACTGACCTCTTCCAAAAATCTGTCTCTGTTAGAACACAGTCTTTTGGCATTAAACTACACAGGACATCTTTATCAAACTCATATTAAAACCCAGCTCTAACACAGTGGTGTAATGAGGTTGGCAATGTGGCGAGCACCTGTTTCACACATTTCTGTCACGCCGGGCTGTAACACCTTGGCTGTTGGTTTGCTTACAAAGCCTGAACACGTGTTTACCCAGGACTTGTTTTGCGTTTAGATAGCTTTAGTCAATCAATCATGTGCCAGGGCCCTGTGTAACAGAATATTCAGAGTCAGGCTTGTTTTAAATATCAAGCTGTGTGTTCCAGCAGTATATCGCTAACTGTGCTTGACACCTATCATTTTGCAGAATGCCATAGGCCCCTGTGCTACAAGGTCGGCTTCACTAGCCCTGATGTCTGTGGGTGTCCCATTGCACTGAATTAACTGTCTCATTGATTTTCTATGAGGACTGACAGAGTGTAGACAGACAGATTGTGTGTCCTTCCATGACATGACATGATATCTTTACACATCAGGTACTGCCAAAAACATATGACCTAGTCCATCTCTTGAATTGGATAATGAAATGCACCCAGTTAAGCTTGTTTTTCAGTTGGTGTGGTTAATCCTGAAGGAGTTTGAAATTAGTCTCATGATTATTTTCTTGTAGAGAATGCTTTCAGAGGCAGTCAAATAGATGTTATTTGCTTCCCCTTTTTTGATCACAGTTTTCACAAACTTGAGAGGTGCGGCAGAGGCGTTGAGGAAACTGTGGTTACTTTCTTATTGAAGATTACACACACACATGCACACGTACAGAATCCCAAACCCACACATACTCACTCATCCAAGAGCTTTGATATGGCATTTTTGACTGGACAGTGAAGGAAGTAGTACATTTCTTTGCAGTTTTGCTCTGTGCTGTTTGAGCAGTTGTTCACTGCATCAAGCTGGTGCTGCATCTTTAAGAGGTGACTAGAGGCGTTACTTTGGTGTGAGGTGATGTAGGGAATATCAAAGCACATGAGTCTGAATAAATGGCTGACTAAGAATGCTACATTGTTTCTGTTATCTCTTGCTACTGATGGCTGCATGTGGTGCACAGTTACCTCAGGGGTAGGTGAACGTGCGGTTGGTACAGAAGCCATGACTGGTCAAGCTTACAGGGCTGTAATATGAGCTGTGTTATGATTGACAATGTTGAACTGAATGCTGAATTTCAAATACTAATTCTTGAATTTGAAACCCAAGGTATGATAAAGTACTGTAAATTACGGCAGATGTCATTAATTGGTACTTTTTTAGTACCAAGTGGAATTTCTTTGATTAGATTGTACCTTATGCAGTAGTTTTGTTTGTATTTGCTTAACTTGGTCTGTCTAATGTAGAAGAATGTAGAATAATGCCTAATGTAAAAGATGAAGTAAATTACCAAACATACATTAAAAATGTTGAAATCATCAGTGATATTGACAGCAATGCTGTTGCAATGTGAAACATCAAGTGTCTTTCCATCCACCTGATTACATGCACATTTTCATTTGTACTCAAGCTGAGCTAAATTTTACATTTTACTTAAATATCAGGCAGAGAGAAAATCTTCAGCTGAAAAACGCATCAGATCCATGTGGAGTGATTAGAAAACTGCAATAGTTTTCATTCGTTTGAAGGTTGGCACTGCTAAATCAGAGTGACTGACTGTTCATCTTGATGTGCCCAACATTTAATATTTGTGAAACAGTAGTGGATGGAAACATGTACTAATTCACCTTTCCTCTTGCTGATTTTTCTGCAAATTTGGCTATCGTTCCCTCAGAGGTATTTTATAAAAACTGGCCATATTGCTCAGCTCAGTGTGTAGTAATGCATAGTGATGTATAAATTAAGGTGGGCTTGACTGAACAAAGTGATGTTCAGCATCTTTACATGGTCTTCATTGTGAAATGTAAACACTGTTTAAGTCTTGACAAGCATACCTTCGCTAATACATTCTTAGCTCAACAGTTAAGTGTTTGTTGTAGTAGTTAGTAGCTTATCCTTATCCTGCTCCACTGAGTAGGGCAGCATCTGAAAACCTTGAGTCATCAGTTATCTTGTGCTTTTCTTTCCAGTGTTTAACGGATTTCCAGTGCAGATACAGATGCTTCAGAGCAAATTCATGCACATTTAGAGCCTGGATCATCTAGTTCAGAGTGTACCTTATATGCTTTATGTTCAGCCATTTTGTAGCTGTATAATTTGCCTTTTTTATTCCATGGATTTGTAGCGTACTACTGCACCCTGCACTCAGAATTATCGATTGTCCATATGCAGCTAACCATGCTTTATTGTGCTGAGCTGTTTAGTGGGCCTAACAATCTCTGCTTTCTGCCAGGTGGCTGTTGTGTGAGATGCACTTAGTGCCACTGATGGTAATTACATAGGTGCTGCTTTGGGCTGTGTTATACCACCACAGTTGTTGTGTGGAGAGTACTTGGAGCCATTGATGGTCTTTCTCTGGTTCTATGTTTTTTGTCTGCATCACTATGTAGTTTAGTCAAGTGTTGCAGCGGCTGTTGTGGAGCTTTGCGATGCTGCGGTTAAAACCCATTAGCCTCATGTGTTTGTTGCTCTGAAAGTGATTGTACTGAGGTGAAAGTGCTGATTGTTTGCTCATGTGCAGCCCAGGTCCCAGAAAGGTTTACTTTAGGATTATTAGCAGCCGTCCATGCGGAGCAGAGCCATGTTTATCTGCTTACTTAGAGGAAAAATAAGATAGGATTGTTCTAGATAAGTTTTTTGAGATAAAACATAAATAGACCTTATGTAATACATAGTTAACAGTCACATTCTGTATATAAATCTCAGCAGAGGTGGTGCAGTGCAGTCACAGACGGTGATGTCTTACCCTCTTGGACCAACTGATAACAGAGACATGTTAAAGCTTGTATTAAGAAGATCAACATATTGTGTACTGGATGTGCTTTAGCTGATAGAAAGCCCTTCACTTACAAAACCTTTCTGTCTACAAGTAGCCATTGACTACCCATATCAACCTATTTACTACACTGTGTATCTGTGCCCTGCAGAGCTCTTTAGCAGGATTTAGTGACGGCACCAAGAGGGCATCGGAACTGTGTCTCTAGAGAGCAGCTAGAGGGGCTCTTAATTGCAGTCCTGGTTACTGTTGCCTGCTGCCAGTAGATGGGAAGAACAGTTAATCCATGCTATTGTTTGGACTAGGCCAGGAGAGGATGAGAGAGAGGCAGGATGCGGCGATTATACAGTCCTGTGTTGACACAGACTGGCTGGCTTTGATTAGAATACATTCATCTGGTTCCCACCACTGGGCCAAAGACCACCTTCCTCATTATGTGGACCATTTTCCACCAAAAACAAAGTATTTGTTTATCTTTCTACCAGGGATAGATAGAAGTAAGTTTATGTGATTACGCCTTTAATCATTATTCATATTTATGAGCTCAAGACAAAACCCTACATCATATCATGTCATAGTTACACTGGACTAAATGAGACATAATGACTCAACAACTTTGGTGTCTGTGTACTTCATGTATGCTTGTACTATCCAGTGGAGGCACACAGCCAAGCAGGGTTCCAAGATAGGTTTTAAAAACAAATTGCTTTCCTGCAGTTGATCTGGACTGAACTAGGGTATTTTATGACTTGATCTGAGAAATTTACAACACTCTCCTCCCTCTGTCTTTATTTGTTGTGGTTTTTGTGTTACATAGAACACTGGTCCCTTTAAGTCAGTGTTACAGACATGTTAAATAACGGTTACGGAAAACCTGCACAGGCTCTGCTGGCTTTTGTTTTATTAGCATCAGAGTAGATGTAGCAGATGATTGGGCACTTGCACCTTTGTGCATGTTAGGGATGCTAATGGGATACTGACTGATGCAACTATGCAATTTTATGACTATCTGTCTTTGCAGGAATGAGTCAGTTTTATGTCCTAATTGAACTGTGTGATGGTGGACATGGCGTATTGTGCGTTTTATAGTTTTCTGTGTCTACCAGGTCATGTTGGGCTGTGTTCGGTAAGTGTTGCTATGTCTACAACTTATTATTCAATGTTATTTTATTGACATAGCGCCAGTTATATATTGATATTAATTGTATGTGTTCAGGCTGGAACCTTTATCAAACCTGTGAAGTTTGTGGCAGATTCAACAATGCATGTTTGAGTTACAACAACTTAAAATATTAAAATTCACCTGGTTACGAGGGCAGCAGCATTAAGTAAAAAATAGGGCTGGTCCAAAGGGAGCGTGCCTATGTTCCCACAGCCCTATGTTTCCTACAGCCTTATGTTCCTACAGCCCTATGTTCTTACAGCCCTATGTTCCCACATTTCTAAGATATTTTTCAGAATTAGGCCCTATGTTCCCACAGTTCCCTCATTCCTACCCCTGATAGTTAGGGATTCGCCACTCAGTCCCGCGTGATTTGAAGGGAAGAGCTAGCTTCCAGACTCTCTTGAGCTCAACACCGCTACTCCAACATGGGGTTCCTCTGGAGTGACAAAACCGCATGGAAATATCTGTGTTTTTCCTTTGTGTAAACAGGGTCTTAGAAATGTGAGACATGTGGGAACATAGGGCCTAATTTTCAAAACTTTCAGTGAAAAAGATCTTAAAAATGTGGGAACATAGGGCTGTGGGACCAAAGTCCAAAAAAGTCACAATTTTGATAACGTGCATCACAAAGACACTAGGAGAAGTTAGTTCAATCACAAGAGCTGCAAATGGCAAAAACTGTCCCAAAATGACACAGTACATTCAAAATGGCCTACTTCCTGTTGGACTTAGGGAATGGCTCCATGGATCAGTTTAGTACATTTGGACAGTCCTTACAGATCCAAAACACATCGACACTGTACACTTCCTTTGAGGTGCTTTTTCTCTGTGCCTCATTCATTTCGTAATGGTAGACCAGAATGGATTAATGCATGTACACACAGACACACAGTGATATACATACTGCAGTTTGACAGTTGTAACAGTTTCAAAGACACTTTTGAAATGAGATATGTAGAAATGCTATGTATTGCACAACTCTGCATCTTAACCTGACTAAAGGTTTGTAGGAAATGAGTGTGGTTGAACAGGTTCATCAGGCAGGATGACAAAAGGCAGCAGGACCAAACCACAGTGTGTACATAGTTTTTATTTTTTTTTTAGTCTGACACTGTAGCAGTAACACAGTTATCATATCAATCAAATAAAACCCCTGGGCTCATAGGATTAGTTGGTGTTTCTGCTATCTTGCTCAATCTTGAATTAATGAACTTTACAATAGAGCTGCATTTTATCCATGCCTCTTTTCTTGCACAGAATAATGCGTCACTTTTCCCCTGTCGCCTCTGAAGTGTGGCCACTCTCCTTATAATCAGCCCTTAATCAAAAGGCCTCTGTCCCAGCAGACACTTTGGCTTGTAATTGTTGAGAAAGCGTCACTAATAACATCATAAATGGCTGTTAGTTCAGACAATGTTCTTTTCAAGTGTCCAAAGAAAGCCTGACATCAAGCGTGTTGTTATGTGGTTTTCAACATTTTCAATATGTGTCTAGTAAAAACCTGAGTGATTTGTGATTGGCTGAGCTGGAAAAATGTATGTATTTGTAATTTGCATGAAGCTTGTGACTTAAACATCACTGAAGCTTCTGTTCCACTGGAAAAAAGAAAGACTGTCTGCAGATGAACATATAAGATCCATGTGGAGTGATGGGCAACATTCCTTTAGTTAAAGTATAAACCAAACAAAAAAAAGTCATATTTTAAGTATTTTTTCGTACTACTGTCCTAAATTCCTGCTGTCTTTTTGAACTTGCTGTACAATTACCCTTATTAGTTTATAATCTAGGCTCCCCCTTTATGGAGCCATAGCAGGTCTACAGTCAAGTAGTTGTTGTATAAAGCTTTGGAATGCTGAACTCTTCTAATACCTTCCATACCAAAGATGTCTAAATGATAAACGTGTCTATAGGGAGTGGAATATCAAGCAGCTAAAAAGAGGTTTGTTTTGTTGATTAATACTGTTCCTAAGGGAAAGAAATGGCCTTCTATTTTTGCTTTTAAAAACCTCTAAATATTTCTTTGACATCTTGGTTCACAGGAATGTGATACTTGTATAGTGCAATTGCATTATTGCAAATTACCTTCACAGAACCAAATGGAAGTTGTGTGAAAATGTGTTTAGGGTTAAGGGTAATGTTCCAGTCCTAATTACTGTATTGGCTCCCGTAAAGGACAACGCAGACTATAAGACAACATCTTTTTAATGACAGGAAAAACTCCTGCACTCGTCCTGATGGGAAGGTTTTCATAAGTTTGAAGCCTTTTCTCACGTAGATGTACATGACACTTGGATTTGTCTATGCTGATATCTACAGCTGTCGAAGAACGTGTTTTCTCTGACAGTATGCTTCAGATGTTTTGAGTTCAGCACATGTGACAACTGTAATTCTTGGCTCTTTGACAGATTTTCTCCCTGTCTCACTTCTGCAGAACAGACGTCAAGAGATGTCATGAAATAGTTCCCGTGCCATGTTTCCTCCGTGGCTGTAAAACATGCTACAAGAATCTTCAGAAACACCTGCAGGTTCAACTGGTCCAACAAAACAATCTAAGTGCTAACTGACTCTGAAAAACTCCCCATAAAACAGACTGAAGAACTTTTGCTGGTTTAGCAAAATTTATGCCAAGCTCAGATTATGCAATATTTTTGTCTGATTAGATGGTCACTGTTTCAGATGAGACGATTATAGAATCCTAGGTTTTGTCATGACATGACACAAGAGGACGTGACTACATGTAAATTCCTCTCCAGTCACAGCTTGCCATCTTTCGATACCTGTGTAATGTCATAGGGAAAGAGGTTTTGGGAACCAGCTTTGATCATTAAGAATGTAAAGGAACAGTAGAAATGGTGTGGATGACGCTGTTAAACCATGTCGTGGGTGGCCTCTGCTGCTATTGATCATTGTTAAGAGTCATGCTTTGGAAGCTGTCATACAATGTCAGAGAAGGGAAAAAAAATCTGACAGGCGGGGGAAGTAGTGAGGCGTCCAGGATGTAGCATTAGTTGTTGTCTGCTATGATACACTACACTGGATAAAATAATCAGTTGTTGTGTTCTTGTTTGGGCTGTGATCAAGTTGATATTGTGTAGTCTGAAATGGGGGTCGATGGATTATCGGCCTGGCTGATTGGCAGATCTGATATTCAAAAAACTATTTGGTCAACCCCTAATCTGAAAGCGACATAAGAATACAAACAAGCCATAACTGTTTGTAGAAGACTGCTACACTTGTACTCTCTCTATCCACAAACAATATCTTATGATTTCAACATATATCTGTCCAATAAAAAAACCTAAAAGGTTTTCATTTAAAAATAATGTTGTGTTACACTCAGGCCACTGTGGTAACTGGCTGAGAAACTTGGGGCCTGTAGAGCCTGTTCAGCTGCCAGATGAAATGTGTGTGTGTTCCATTTAAACTCTAGGTGACACTGAAGCTGAATGCCATGGGGGAGAGAAGGCTGTGGAGGAGCGTTGCATGTGAATGAAGTCGGAAGGCATGCTTCATGTTCAGTTTCCATTAATACCTGTATTACTAATGAAGCCACAAGTTGGCAGGTCTGGTCTAGTTCTTCATATCTGCTGCAACAGGAAATTCCCTAGAGCATTGGGAGCACGCTACATGTGAGAGTTGCTCTTTCTGTACACAGTAAATTGTGGATCTGAACTTCTTGCTGTAGTCCCAGATTCTTGGACTTGTAGAGCAACAATTCCCAAGTGCCCCCAGCACCTCTTGCATTAATTTAAAAGAGTGCAGTAAAAGACAGTGGGTAACCTGATCTGCATCTGTATTACTGTGTGTGTGTGTGTTTGAAAGAGGGATTTAGAAAGCCAAGGAGGGATAGAGGCCTACTTAGGCATGGTGGCTGGGAGAGCAAACGGTCAGCTGTCAGTCAGTTATGGTGGGGATTAGTTAAAGCTAGCTGGGCTCCAGAGAGAGAGAGAGAGACATGTGAATGGATGGGGTGACAGGTGGCAAAGGTTGTGCATTGCACTCAATCTGAAGACATGAGGACATGTTCTGAGCCAAGGAATTCCACTGCCGGACTGAATTTCAGGATGAAAGTCCACATTGCTAATAGGTGAAATGCTCCAATTATTAGAGGACAAATCATTACTTTTGCTGCGAGTTGAACTCCTACATTTTTTTTGAGTAAAGTAAATGTTCTTTCTTTCAGAGATACCGTGTGGTCTGTTTAAATTAGAATATTTTGGTATTTACATAGTGTATACTCTCCTGTCATGAGTATATTTAATTGAAAATGATCCCCAAAGGACGAGTCTGGTCCTTCGGCTTTCCATCAGTAGTAGCAATGAGAATCACATTTGTGGTTTTGAACAAATAGTCTTAACACCTATTAAATGGACTGTCATGAGATTTGGTACAGACATTCATGCCCCTCATATCAAGAAGTGTAACAACTTTGGTCTAGTGCCATCATGACATTCCCATCAGCCTCAGCTTTGTATTTAACTTCTCATAAGCAAATGTTAGCATGCTAGCACAATAAACTAAGATGGTGATCATGGTACACAAAAGCCATGATTTGGTATGAACCGTGATTGTAGGCTCACAGTTCTGTATGTGAGATTTGTTTCTAAACAATGGAAATGTTCGGGAATAATTGCGGGAAATGTGGAAAGACTGAACAATGTAGTACGGAATTGTAGGGTTAGACTGTAAAACCTGTTAAAACCTAAATTTATACAGCCAAGTGCTACATTCTATCAACCAGAAAGGACCTTGGGCTATTTACACTCAAATACATAATAAATCCATTAAGAGAAGTTCAACTTATAGATAATAAATCTAAATCAACAATTAAGGCTATCAGTGCAATTCTAGTTTTTAATTAGCCTGAGATGACACTGCTGTTTTTGTCTTTTCGTCAACACTGAGCTCACAGTTATCATGTTGGGATTTTTTTTTTTCAGAAATTGTTAGTGGACAAAGTGAGTAGGGGCTTGATGTTTCTCGGTGATCTTTGCATGGTGGCTGGTTTTCCAGCGTGGGCAAAGAAGTTGCAGATCTTGGCTGCACAGGAACGCTAATTGAAAACTCAAAGCCAATATGTAGTTATCTAATTTTTAATAAAATTGACACAGTATTCTCCCGTCTTTCGAGGCTAATTTTGCTAGCAACATAAAGCTAATAAACAACAACTGGTGCCGTGATAAAATGTTTCAGGTGGAATTTTTTCCAGAAGTGTGAGTAGGCAAAAATAGACTCATGATAATAATTGTTTGGCTCACAGGATGTGCCAAACTGAGGAAGTGTCATTTCAAGTCAATTGTTGCGTGTAGAACAGTTCACTATGGGTACACATACCTTCACACCCTTACTAAATATTACCCTTGCTAAACAATAGTGTGTTAAAATTGTTGAGGTGAGCATCGTAGATGACTGATGTTAGCCTTTTGTTCATAACAGAACTTGATAATTGGGACATTTGATTAAAAACTTTACTGAAAATGTGACATTACAATTACTTAAATAATGGGTTAGTTATTACTAATGTGAGCATGGAGTAAATAAATATATGTTAGAAGCTTTATGTAGTAACAGGCTCAATAGCTTATCAGCCAATGCCAGATATTTTTCACTTCGTATCTGTATATTTCCCTCATCATCCACTGATGAACATTTTAATAAAAACTCAAGGACTGTGGAGTTGTTTGTAGTGCCCAGGCACTTTACCACACCAGTTTTGATGTAGTTGCCACGGCAGCCCCTTAGGGTACGTAGATGTCCACCATATTTTGTCAAGAAAAGCAAGCTGACAGGTGGGGAGCTACAAGTCATTAGCTCACTTTCTTCCAGACCTGTGTGGTTCCCAGGCACAGACGGCACAGTAGGGACTCATCACTCTGAGGGTGGGGGAGTGCCAATTAGTTTCTGGACTTGAGCTGAAAATTGTGATGTGACTCCAGAGGTGGGATTGACACCCTTTGGATTTCTGCTTGACAGGATTGTGACTGCTGTGCCCTTTCTATTGTTTTTCCCTCTTTCATGGTCGAGCCAGCAGACAGTGACTTTCAAAGGAACAGAGCAATGTACGAGAGGTGAACTTGTTTGCAGTCAGACTTGCGTCGCAGCTGCACTCTTTACTGTTGATGCCCTCCCAACTTACTTTGATTCTGCTCAACCTATACTCGGCATGAGTCTCTCCAGCTTGAAGTGCACTTCAAAATAATTAACATAGGAGTGTAGCTAAGGCCTTTGTGCTGTGAGGGAGGTATCTGGAATGGTGGGTTGATGATGGTGATTGTGATAGGGAGAGTCTTTCCATTGTTCAGTTTGGACTGTAGCCAGCATTACTATCAAGTAATTGTTGGGATAAGGTTAGCTTGACTTCAGGAATGCTGTTTAGGCAGTTATAAATCCAAATCTTAATGCTGTCCAGCTCTGGAATTTAATCTGAATATGGGTCCCATGTCTACTCCATGTATGAGTATGGAATGGAGCCTCAGCAAACTGTTGTTTTTGTTGCTGATTAATCTAATGATGCCTTATTTTTTATAGGTCTGTACTCCATCAGAAAACAATGTTAAAATGCCAGGTCAAAGTTTCCTACAGCCATAGTTGATGTTATGAACATTCCTCATCCACACATTTATTATAATGTAGGACATTTTGAAAAAGCACATCGTGATTTCAGTGTCACCTACCTGTTCGAATAACAGAATAAATCAAACTTGAGGAGCTACAACTATCAAGAACTTGGCATTTCTGTTGAGAAGTGACCTAATCAGTTATCAGAATAGTTGCTTATTAATTTTCTGTTGATCAGCGATGGATTTCTTTACTTATCAATTCAATTCTGTTGTGGAAACCCACTCGTTGTTTAGCAAAATAATGATCCAGTCAACTGGAAGAATATGGGAGCTTGGTTTCATTTGCTTTAATTTAACTCAATGTACGATTAATTTAATTTTTTTAATTTTTCAAAGAAGCTCTTCTGCTGTTGCATTTACAGATGACTCATTGCTACCAGTTGCTGCTGATCGTTTGTCGGTCAGTCAAGTTACTCAAGTGAACTATATGCAGCCTAATGCAAACTCTATCACAGAAATTCTACGATATACCTTTGTGTATTTATGTTTCACATGCTTGTTTAAAAGCAACTTCTAGATTTTGTCGTCCTTCGGGGAGGCCACAGAGTGTTGACTACAAATAGAGATGGGCAGCAACATCTGAGCAATAAATTAATTTGAATGCATTTATTTATTTTATAATGTATTTGTTAAAATAACTGAATATTATATCCAGTAATTGCCCAGGCCAATAGTCGGTTGACCCTTCGGCTTTAATACTGTGACATGCTGTAAATTGAAGCTGTGTCATCCTCCTCTAGCTTGATTAGTAGCCAGTGTTTACAGCCTGGTCAGTGTGTTATCAGCTGGAGGCAGTATGATTGGGTGACACGTCACACAACAGACTTCCAGGCTCTACATGAGTATCCTTTTTCATCCTCGTGATGAGATGCTTCCATTTTCACTAGTTCATTTCACTTTGGCATGTCCTCTCCCATATTCCTTTGTCATCTCCTCCATTCCCGTTTACTTCCTGAAGCACGGTCCAGGTCGAGCTGGCAGATGTCTGGTCTGCTCTGGATCTGACGCATCTGCTATTAATACACACACCGAGCTGCTGAGTGGGACAGGCACTCTCTGGCTGACTTATCAAAAAGTTCACATCCTTGATGAAGCAGCCAGCCCCGCACTGCATCTGGCCTGCACTTGATGAGCCAACCAAACAGTGAGACAGTCAGCTGTGTTCTCATTTGTTGTCAGTCTCCACTTTCCACTGCCAGTTGATGTGCAAGTGGGTATTTTTCGGTGCCAAACTCTGTCACTTCCTCTCTTAATTGCTGACTAAATAAGGACTAAGAGACAGGGCTCCGTTGTAAGAAGAATGTGGTAAAGGAGAGGAGACGAGGAAAGAAAATGATTTTGGTCTTCATTCTCACAGCTCCTGGATTAACTACTGTCACAGTAGGACTCCACTGTAGAAAAAGGACAGCAAGCAAGCAAGCAAGAAAAGAGATATGATTAAGTGTAATTATTCCTTTCAGTGATCCATGACAAGTTAGAGGTGGTGCTGTTGTGTGCAGTGAGGCCCGTCACTCTGTATTATCACAGGCCACTGGGTAGGTTTTACTGGCTGCTTGGCACGCTAATTGACTGACTGGTTGATAAGCAGACTAACGTGTTTGTGGGTTACCGTAAAGCCTGTGTAGTTGGCATAGATTCCAATTTTGTTTCAAACTAGTGAATTTAGATGTCTGTGCCATGGATTAGTCGTATGTATTTTCAAATTCGAAGAGGTAGATCCTTGTGAAAATACTTTAGGTCTACATTTCTATTTTAAAACTTCACTACTATATTTATTTTTTGTTTGAAGGCTTATTCCTTTAATTTGTCTTATTCACAGACAAGTGAAAGGAAAAACAAACATCGAGTGCAGCAGCGAGACATATCAAAAAAATAGTGTAGTGAAATTTAAGACTTCTTTTTAAAAAAACTAAATTTAAATCACTGCTGCTGAGCACCTCTGTGTGAAATCAGTTTACATAAAGTAGATAAAATAACTTTAAGTCAACAAATCTGTAGCACAGCAGTTGAAGCTGAGTTTGAAGTGAAATCTATGGACGGGTGACAAATTTAAGGAGAAAAAAAGCATAAAAGGTCTTAGTATGGTGTAGAGACAACACATGCCACCTGACCAGCTTAAATGCACAATGAGATCTGTGACTGTGAAGGCCAGAGGATATAATTCATATCAGTTTTATACTCATCAAACCATTTAGTGGCCCCTCATGCCCCATGCAAGGGGCCATTGTCATCCTGCAAGTGCCCTGTCCCGTCAGGATGGAAGTGTTTAATCACAGGGCAAAGATGACCATGCAGAACAACTTTGTGTTGATTTGGATTGATCTTTCTCTCTAATGGGACAAGTGGACTCAAAACATGGAAGCAAAATGCCGCCCACAGCATACCACAAGCACCAGATCTGCTCACTGTAGGGTCAAGAGGTCAGGATTTTCCTTTAATTTGTCACTTGTCTGTATCTTCTACAGGTCTTTTGTGCAGCCCCTCATTTCAGCTCTTATTATGGTGTTTCAGATCCTTCAGTCTCTTTATGTTCTCCTACTGATGAACCCACTCTGTTGTGATTGGTCAGTTTCTGGAAGCTGCCGCTGCAGAGGTCTGCTGGCTCTGGGCAAAGCCCCAAGTGACAGTGCTGAGCTGTGTGGCAGTTTTTAGTGTTGTGACCAAACTGTGTCACTCCAACTTCCATATTCATCATATGATGTACATTGGCCTAAAAAACGTTTTCCCCCATGCACAATTGCTGGAAAAAGAGTGGCGGTAAGACAGTGAGTATGTTTTTCTGAGCATTACAAAACCACTCCCCACCCCTCCAAAAAAACCTTTTTATAGCCATGTGATTATTTTAGTATAGCCCATTCACATGTGCTGTCTCAGCTGGTGAGAGTCTCAGTTGCACTCAACTGAGAAGACAACAACTCACTAAACAACTTTATTAAAAAAGGCTGCACAATAGACGGCTGCTTGCGGGGATTTATGAATGATCTGACATCAGTTTGAGTGAGGGAGTTAAAGGAAGTATTGCTAACTAGTCTGCTTGGAGTAGCATAAAATATGTGCTGTTATGTTTCACATGTCTCAAAGTTTGGTCCTTTGATCATGTGTAACATTGAATTCTGACATCATAGCAGTATGTACTCTACAGAAGAAACACAAATAGCATAATGGGTACACCTAAATGACAAGTCATAGCTTCATATCCTTCAGTGGAGAAAATGAGATTGGAGAAACTGGCAGGGGAGAATGAAAGTGTTCATCCAGATCACATTTACATTGACATCACACTGAATAAGAGAGCAATAGCAGAAATGTGAGATAAGAAATCCACATTTTATGTTATATCTTCTTCATGGTAACAGAACTATAACCAAGATTAAGCTTATCTTATTTCTGGACATGAGTTATCACTAATTTGCATTGTCTAGTTAATTAACCAATTGATGTTTACTAAATATTAAGCTAATATTAATATTAAACATATGCAGTAGTGGTCTAGGTTTTCTGCTGTTATTGTCACACAGCTGCATTACACATGCAGACTTTAAATAAGCACATTTGATTGCCATGAAGATGTTGTGCAGAAAATCAGCTGTATCAACACAACACCCAAGCAGAAATCTATGTTTATGTGCACAGCGCAAAATACAATATTTATATATCAGTATCTGAAATCTGAAATGTATTCACTGTACAGTACATAAAAAAACCCAACAATGGATTGAAAAAATGTGTTTAGTAATTGCAATTAAGCCGACTATCTGCTAATCAACACTGATGCATATGTTGAAAGCTTTTCAGAACAGCTACTAAATGGACCATAACGGAAAACTGTTTTGTCAACACTGTAGTGTTAGTTTAATTTGTGGTTCCGTGATCACTTCAGTGCTGGCACTAAGAAAAGCCACAGTATAAAGCCCTCAGACTATTCATTATAGTGTTTCTCAGCACTGATCTGGTCCAGTTCCTTCAACACACTCCCCTGTTATTGGTTCTGTGGCTGGTGTCATTTAGGTTGCTTGGTGGTTTATCAGAGCAAAGCGTTTGAATGCAGAGTAGGAGAGGAAAAGATGCCAAGAGACAAAATCCCACAATCGCTAATTAAAGCATCATGGTGCCGCTGTAATACAGAGAGGAGGACGAAGAGGAGAGGATGTTCAGGAGCTCGCAAATCTATGTGTTTGTGTGTTGTGGGGAGGGATGATTGGGAGGATGAAGAGCGGAACATGGTGGACTCTCATACCGAGATAGATCATTTTAGAAAGAGGAGTGAGTGGGTAAAAAAGGAGTGGTTGCTTAAGGTCAAGTACTGTAGCTCCACTGAGGAGGCATTGGCTTGGGAGAATTCAGAGTAGCTGAGGAATAGGAAGTAAGGAGACGGCTTGTTTGGAGGCCAGGATGGTGATGGGACAATAGCTAGTCAAGACGAAATAATTAAAACAGGGAATCAAAGATGAGCAAGAGTAGGGCTGAGAAGGGGAGGGAGAGGGGAAGGAGGATAGAGGATAAAGGAAGAAAGGACTGAGTTCTCTTCTTCCTGTTTCCTCTAGAAGCATTGTTTGTTTGTTGAGTCCGAGATGGGAATACAGATATAAAAGTGCTATTTTAAAAGTCTCCCATTCCTTATTGTGTTTATACATGCCAAGTGGAGTTGTACTCATGACTGACTGCTTGTGTTACTGGAGCGAATATGAATTCAGGCTTCCTCTGTTTGTGAATCACTTGGGGACACACCACTTAAAATGTAAATGTGAAATATAAATGTAGGTTTACATGCTTGACTCTTCCAGGCTGTGAGATACTGATGTGTACTGTAGGTCTGCCGTCTTAGTGTTCGCCAGCGTGTGTGTGTGTGTGTGTGTGTGTGTGGACAGATTTGCCAGAGGGCTTGACAGAAGCACGTTTCAGTCTCTTAATTTGCGATGGGGAGAAAGTGTTGCTATGGTAACAGATGCTGCCAGGTGTGAGGTAGTACTCCTGTGGTCCCTGGGGATCTCTGCTTCTACTCCGCCACCCCTCTCTATTTTTGGTTTAGGTCAAACTGGGGCACATAAGCTCCAAAAAGAAAGACAATGTAGAACACAGAAATACATTGATCGTACAGCCTGATAAACCACCTCAGTAGTACAGACAGTCATTGTAATTCCTGAGAGAGAAAGCATTTATGTGGTTGTGTGTATGTGCAGGAGTGTGTAGTCCTCAAGTCACTCCTGGGTCAAGCTCTTTGACCTGATTATGACAGCAGTCTAGTTTCTTACACAGTGCATCAGGTCCTAGGAGGGCCTGGGGTTGTTTATAGTTGCATAACCCACTTTTCACTTGCAAGCTATGACTAAATGAAACATGTTTATCAGACCAGATCAAAAGCGCTGGTGGTTTATGGGAAACTACTGCAGGAGCAAAGTACACATCATCTAGTTTGGAACAAACTGCTAAGAGAATTACTGTTCTGGAGCCCAGCAGTGGCATGAGAGGATGATGTAACAATCCATGTAAAACCTGGACTAGGTTGCAGTATTAAAGATGGACTCTGTGAATCTGGAGAGAGATTACTGTTATTTTGGTTGATAATACAGGTGAGCCAGCCAGTACATACGGAGGTAGTCATCATTGCTGTTTGCTCTGAAAAAGTAGTAACCGGTATTGTCTAGGGGTAGCCTCCGGCTAAAAGTAAAAATTTTTTTACACATTTTTAAGGTAAAAAATATTTAATCTCCACAACATTCTTACAGGTAGTTTTTATTATAATTTT
This sequence comes from Dascyllus trimaculatus, assembly GCA_024666655.1. Classification (NCBI taxonomy): domain Eukaryota; kingdom Metazoa; phylum Chordata; class Actinopteri; family Pomacentridae; genus Dascyllus; species Dascyllus trimaculatus. Next base: position 33,469,194 of record CM045451.1, read on the forward strand.
GATATTCGAATAGTGGTGTGCGCTGCCACCGGGTGGCACTGAGTGTCGCTGAATGCTGCCGAGTGTTGCCAAGGCCGTGGTAGGCAGGCCGCCAGGCGCCGTCGAGCGTCACCGAATGCTGCCGAGCGTGCCGAGGCTGTAGTACGCCGCTGAAGGTCTAGAACGCCGCTGTGGTTCTAGTTCGTGGACCTGCCAACTCGGTGTCTTGACACCCCCCCCCCACCCCCCAAAGTTTTGATAACTTTTTCACATACTTCTGCTTCGTCCATGTAAATATCTGCTCCTCGTCACCTAAGTGGCATTTGTCCTCAGACTGTTGTTAGGGAAAAAAACAATTCATTTCAAGACTATTAAGAAATTGTGATAGGTATTTTGACTATTGCTAGACAAGGTGAAAGAATCCTCGACTGAATTGGTTGCACAGCTGAGTACCACTGTGCATAAGTTAATTGGGACATTATGTTGTCTTGTTGATGGCTGTGAGTCTCTAGACACATTCTTGTGAACATAAAATAATACATAGTCGAAACAACACATTAAGACCACAGCTACTCCATATGTAGGAGATTGTGTCATTACAATTTGGAGCACCTTTCTGCATATATTTACATATTAATGCAGGAACACGATTTCCAAGGAATGGCTGTCACTCCTTAAAGACCCCCTCCAGTGAAGTCAAGTTGTTGTTTTTTTCTTTACCCTAATATGTCCATATGGTGTTTTTCATATGCTAGAAGACATATTATGAGTAGAAGAGATTTTTTTCCACCGGAAATACTTCCAAATATTCTATGTTAATACTCAGAGATGATATATATATGAGGTTTTGTGCTCATAGGGAGTAAACTTTTTTCTTGTGAGCACAATAAATCCAGACGGTATATAGCAAACACTTCACATTTATTCATAGATATCTCATAGATGGTGTGATCTGATCAGATTTGGGTGTGCCTTGGTGTACATATTTGCATACTGGAGAATTTTTTTTCAAACTTATGCTAGAATTTTTGATGATGAAACACCAATACTGTGAGCAACACAAACAATTTCAATATTGGGCAGCCTGTGGTAGACAGGTTGTCCACTGATCACAGGTTGGCGGTTCGATCCCCAGCCCCTCCACATGCTAAAGTGTCCTTGGGCAAAACACTGAACCCAAAGTGGCTCCCAATGGCAGATTAGCGCCTTGCATGGCAGCTCTGTCACCACTGGTGTGTGAATGGGTGAATGAGAAACACATTGTAAAGTGCTTTGGATACCACTAAGGTAGAAAAAAGTGCTATATAAGTGCAGACCATTTACCAATATGCCATTTTTAGCCCAGAGGAATTGTAAAACTTTATAGACAATTGGTAGAGAAAATGACATATTAACCACTAATGACAATAGCTGTTAGTTTCAGTCCATAATTCTTAACACTAGTCATACAGTGAGTACCATGTGAATAGGTCAGGGATGAGGGATTTTAGTCTCTTTCATATTCAGGGCAGGGGAGAAGCCCCCAGCCATCATGCTAATGTAAGACAACATGAGGCAGGAGATGCCTGGGAGAGAGCTGCACTTTATTCTGGAGCTCTGGCTCTCATCCATATTCAGCAACAGCATCTCTGCTCATCACTTAGAGCCAGCATATTTCTTCTTTCCTTCCTCTCCTGCCTTCTCTCTCCCATTGTCTAAGTCATCGCGGAGACACTCAGTCTAACCCCACATCTCCACACATAACCTACTATTTTATATTCTTTTGCACTAAAATCGGCTTTTCTTTCTGAACAGTGCTGCAGCTGTGTGCATCACTGCATCTGGCTGCATACATGTACCATGGGTCTTCTTTAACTTCAGTTGTGTTGCCTCTCACTGGCAGGATGAGGACTAAAAATATGCACCTTGATGCAATTTAACAACTGGAATCACGGGCCGCCGTATAGCTCACTGAGTTAAGGCGTTACCATGTGGGCGCAGGTCGCCAGCAGCGGTCGTGGCTCACGACCCTTTGCTGCATGTCTCTGTCCTCTCTACCCTCTTTCACTCTATCTATCAATAAAGCTTGAAAAATCTCCCCCCCCAAAAAATAATATTTGAACAACTGGAATCACAGGATTTGGTAGCATTTTGTTGAATCGGAATCCAGTTGCAAACCCAAATACTGATTTGAATCCCGTATTAAAAGTAGTTTTTGGTAAATGAAGACCTCTGTTTGTAATACAGTTTACTGCTTTTGTTTTTGGTCAGTACTCAACAAAACTAATTTTAAATGAGTTGTGTAACAAAAGATATAACTTGATATTAGAGAATCTGAACCCTTTTGATCACATCTAAACTTGTCACAACACATTTGGTCACTTTAATTGATTTATGGGCAAATTACTGGACAAGTATGACACTAACATAAACTGCAGAAGTTAACTTTCAAACCGAAGCGGTGGACAGTCTTTTCCTACTGAAGAGTTGAACACATTGTACAACCAGCCAGCCACACGCTGCCAGTCAGGTTGTTAAAGCTACAACAAGTTCTCACTTCAGCACACTGGACAGCAAATGAATAATGCTGTTTGTTGAGCATGCTCCCTTTTGCAGTTGTGTTCACTTTTGAACTTTTAAGACAGTCCAATCTATTTGAAGCCTTTTAGACTCACTCAGTTGTCTTAGAGGGGAGTGTGCTTATTAGAGCAGAGTGCTGAGCTCTGGCATGTCTGTCTAGTTACTGATGCTCTCTTACAAGTCTGGGTTTAGGTCTTTACCACAGTTCTCTGTAACATGGTGTCGACACAGAAAGCTCAGCTTGAGCAGCATGTTTAGCAAACGAGAGATTCATCAGTGTGTCTACACAGGAGGCATTTAGGTGTTGAGCATAGGTCACCTGTGTTTTAGAAGTGCTCAGAGCCCAATACACACTTATTGTATAGTTCTGTGTGTTACACAGAATAAAAGGACTTAAAGCCGTATAACATGAATGACAGGACGACGTAGAAGCCTGCTTTTCAGTCAGATGTGCGTGAGATGGATGACTCAAAAACATAGCAAAAATGCTTTCTGCGTAGGCACAGTGTAAGATATCCCTCACTTATTGTCAAAATAATTAATTGGTATATTTACTATAGATGCCACAGTGCCCAAGTGCTAATGAGAATAAAAAGTAGATAGAGCTGAATAGGATATACAGACATTCCAGAGCTTTTTTTGTGGAATTCAGGTGTGAAGCCACTCCATCTTGCAGTGCCTCCAGCTTTCAAAGCCGCTGTCACACAATGCCAATCCCAGCCGATTTTTATGCAGTAATTGTGTGCATTTTTATGATTTGCTGCAGGATACAGCGGAATCATTAGCCCATTGAGACATGCCAGGAGGATGTGTGTGTGAGGAGGATGCATCATAAAACTTGCACCGTGACAGCGTTTGATGTTTTCCAGGGCCCTTGCCTTGAATTTATTTCTTTTTTTTTCCTGAACACACACATAATGCTGCCCTCCCACGATATTGTGGTGAGGAACTTACTTGTTTCGCCACTGTTTGCTTCCAATATTTTTTGAGAATGGGCATCTTTAGAAACTTTGCGGCACAGAAAGTGGTGGATCTCGAGCACACAATTGAGTACTCCCCAAGCCCCTTTTGAAAGCAGAGACGTGCTTGATGAATTTTAAAACGAGCCAGCAGAGGAAAGCAAAATGCAGCAATGGCTCTCTAGTCACTGGCGAAGGCTGTAACTGCAGAGCAGGATGTGATTCAGATGTTCTATCAGTCAGACAAGAGATGGAAAATGTCACTTTCAAACACAAACCCAGTGTTCAATACAGGAAAATGAACATGTGTTCTGGCTCGATCTAACCCATTCATTCATTCCAGATTGCTGCACAACTAGCCACCTCCAAATTAGGGAGAATCAGCTTGTGTGACAGAAGAAAGGAGCTCCAAGTCTTATCATGTGTGCAGTTGTGTGTGCAATATATATCCTCCAAGCATCCATATTGTGCAGTGGTTCGTAGGGAAAATGAACTTAAACACATCATGCAAGACTTCATTTGCTGCTTGATACAAAAAGAAAACTTGCGCAGTTCTCATTGATTTGGTTCCAAAAAAGAAATCCAATGCTAGTGTTTGGGCACAGAACTCGGCTGAAGAAGAGCCTCGTTTTATTTAACAAGAATTTAATGCAGCATGGAGATCATCGTCTGTTTCTTGAGGTGCGGACGTACAATAAACAATTTGTCTCAAAAATCAATGAAAAATTCTGATAAATCAGCGACAGACAGGATGATGTTGATCAGAAACAAACATCTTGTTGGCACTTGTTGTCACCAAATGGGGCAACTTGACTAATTTGTTGAAATCATCACCTCAAAGTGTGTGATGAGTGCAAAGCCAGATCTAAATACCTGTTGAAGAGGAGTGTGTGTGTCTGTATGTGTGTGACAAAGAGATAATGTGTGTGAGTGTGTGTTTTCTGGTGTGTTTTCTGCTTTCAGAAGGAGCCGGATGAAATTGTTCCAAAACAAGTTGCCTTAGTTTAGTTTCTTTCACTCACCCACTCATGTTCTGTCTTTCTCTCTCTGTTTTAGACTTGTCAGGTAGTGGCTTACATAGATATTCTTTAAACACAACATAATATTAAACCATTTTCTCATGAGCCAAATAAGTGCAGTTGCAAATGTGATTCAAAGTCATTCATATTGTGAATTACTAACGTTAAAGAGTAACTTTAAAAAGATACTAACAGACATAAGGCTTCCCTCTCTAGGTTTCTGTAGAAACCCTCAAAATCCATGAAAATCACATGCTGCATGAGGGAGTTGGTGTAGAAATACAACCTCTACTACGAGTAAGCTTATTGTTTACAGTGTTAATCAGTCTTAAAGTGTTTGTGGGACATTTATTCTCTCCCTAGGGGTGGAAACATTTACAGATTTTTAAAAACCAAGTAATCAATTGTTTTTGATGGTGGGAAAATACATTTAAAAAGATGGAGAAGTAGCAAAAGCGCAACAGCAGTTCGGATATGTAGCGAAAGACTGAGCAATGAGCCAATATAAAGATGTACTCAAACTTAACTTCAGGTTGAATGGTGAACAAAACTTGAATTAGAAGGATTCCCATGACTTACAGACAAAACTGGCCCACATCAGCCTGCTGAAGGGGTGATGTCAGGTCTGGCTCGCAGAGTGGGTGGTGGTATGGAGCATCAGGATACACATGACAAAGGTAGACTGATAACAACGACATCAGATGACAAATGCAGCAAAGTTACTCCAGCTGTGTTAGTCATTTTATAGCTCACCCTTACCACACGTCTGTATATATGTGTCAGTGAACAGAACAAAAACACTACATCAGTGTGTGATCTCATGAGCACGCTGTATTCACAAACGACAAACAAAAATTGGTGACCTGATCTCAGACCAACTCACCGATGTCCATGACAGCAATATAGTTTCTTTTAAAAGTTGGCATAAGTGAAGACTTTTAACTGTTAGAACTGTTAAAGACATCAAACCTATAGTAGCTCCCTTGATGGCAGGCGAGCAGGTTGCCTAGCAGCCTTGTCGCCATCGGTGTGTGAGTGTGTGTTTGAATGAGAAACATGTAAAGTGCTTTGAGTACCATTGAAATATAAAACCACTATATACTATAAGTGCAGACCATTTATTTTTGAGCAGTTAAACACTTAAAATGAGCAACATTTTTGTGTGGGCAATATGAGATGCATGTATCTTTCAAGTCAGTGTAATTTAAAATGTGTTAAAGAATGGCTGAAAGGCAACCTCAAATATATTAACAGAGAAAAACAATCTTCACATTTATGTAAGCTGCACGTCTAGTAGACTCGTCCTCCAACTGGAATTACTGGATGCAGTACAAATAACTTTCAGCACGTCAGTAAAGCACACATTTAAGGGTTTAAATAAGAAGCGACATGTAGCGGTACACCTGTGATCTGTGATGCAGCAGTCTCCTACATGTGTTGGAGAGGTGGATCTGCAACAGGTCTGGAAGTGACAGAGAGAGATCTTGAGCGGATCGCCAGCTGTCACCCAGAGTGCTTTCTCCTCTCTTTCTGCCTGTCAGTGACAGCGCCATTTATGTGGACGTGATGAAAGCACATGTGTGTAAATGTCTGAAGGCCTAAAGTGTGTGTAGGTGCTCTTCAGGTTGACAGCTCTGTATGTGTTTGTGACAGCCTGTCTTTGAAGGTGACTGTGGTTGCCATGTGTGTGCATGGTTTGTAATGTTACAGCTATACATTTTGGAAAATTACCAGAAAATATCTGTCGGATGTGAAGCTCAGGAATGGAAAAAAAAGTCTATGGATGACTTTTACGTTGCCAGATAGATTAATCTTTCTTCCCTGTGTAATCAGATGTCTGTACTTTGCCGAACTTATCCCATTTGGTGATTACTTTGTTAGTTTCAGTCTCATGGCAAGGTTGGTGGAAAAGGCTCTGTTTACTTCCATGTCAATCTGCTCTAGAGTAAAACAGCAGACACGCTCTCTCCATCATTATTATATTGTTATTTTTGAGCCCTGTTGTCTTATCTGTATCCAGCTGCTGTAACGTGAGTTTCCCTGGTGTGGGATCAATGAAGTTTATCTTATCTTATTTCCAATCATTGCTGTTTGAACAGAGCCAATCTCTCTCTTTCGTTCCTGCCCACCGAGTTTTAGCTTCAACACAGCTACCTGTTCTCTTCACTGCACATCAGTGAATAATTTGGATTCACTGTTTTTTTTTAAGGTTCAGTGTCTGAGTTTAGCTTGACAGAGGACACAAAGTCACTGGAGAACATTAGCACAGTGATATTTTTTAATTGAACAGCTAGAGGATGATTTAAATGGGCTGCTGTCATTAATCCGGGAACGGACTCGTCCCTTTGGATAGCAACATGAAAGACAGTCGGCTGAAAGTAATGTTAATGTTGCAGCACTTGATGATGCTACACTGACTTGCTTTTTAATGAATGCTGGCGTGCTGCCTTCATGTCCTTTTGTAGTTTGTCTCAGCAGTTTTGCAGCCTAATTTTCAATGGATTGTAGGTTGATTAAGATCATCAATCTGTTTTTTTTTGTAAGAGTCAGTGACATCAGATAAAGTGCAACAGATAAAAAAAAGCCAAATCAACTTCCAAACCCCCCCTCCCATTTATTTTTTTGTCATTTTTTTAAAACACTGATTAATTGTGATTATTCTATGCAGGTTATAAAACTATGTCCTTGCTTTAAATTTGAGCTTAGTTACCAATTTATTTAGCAGGTTTCCACTCCTCAGATCCAAACTGATCTTCACAAGGCTGTTTTTTTTCTTCAAATCTGGCGTTTAGCTGTGCATCTGTTTTAACCAACACACAGTGCTGGGAACTGTGTGGCATTTTCTGCAGCTTTTTCCTGTTTATACTTACTATTTTTGCCAACACTGCTTGTGTTGCTCTTTGCGTGGGAGTGCACAGTTTTGAGCTGGGGATGTGTTCATGCACAATGAAGACCTAGAAACTCAATAGATTACATCACTTCCTTAATTGTACCAAACTATGCTGTTAACTTTAGACAAAATAAATTAATAAATGATGATGCTACCTTCCTATAAACCAGCCATTTCCCCCTGGATTTCAGAGGGCTTAGGGTTTTTCATATGTTGATTTTGACCTTTATTCTTAACATATTTGTGAAGGAAGCTGATAACAGCTGTTGTACTTAGTCAAAAGTCATTGCCAGTGGTTGGTAGCTTTGTTAGCTTGCCTATCCATTTGAGATCACTTAAGCAGTGAACATAAGCATTTCTGTGGAAGGGAAAACCATGAATGTAACCAGTTACAAATGTTTTAAATGACACAGTGCTATGTTTTGTATAAAATATCTCATATATAGCTCACATATGTTTACTTGTATACCACTCCTGGTGCAACAAAGGACTAAGCAGTCAGTGAGAAATGGTGAGGCAACATGAAGAGGGCAAGAAGTAGTCCAGTGTGGAAGTATTAAATATTAAAAGAGTCAGTGCTTATTGTAAATATTGTGATGCTGGCTTAAGATACAGATCTAGTAAATGCCAGTATTGTACACCTGAAAAGTCTGATCAGACAGTGCAGCACGTTGGTGTTGGCAAGAAGAGACTCTTAGTGATGTGCATACACAGCCAACAATTTAGATGCTTTGTTTTATGGTGGAAAAGGATGTGATGCCTATGGGTGCAGTGGACAGGAAGGGATTTATTTTGTTAGCGACTGAACTATATTTAACAAGGCTATTGCGTTCCCTCAAGAGGTACAGTTACTACCCATATTGAAAGGCGTTACAACAAAAAGAAAGACAAGGTGGCTATGACGGCTATCTGTTGGACTGCATTAACTCCAGATTTACAGCACAGTTACAGTCCACTACATCGATAAAGACTGGCATTTGAAATCCGTGGTCCTCTTAACCAAGGCCATATCAGTCAAACACACCAGCAGATAGCCTTAATGAAAAGTTGAATGAGTCTGTGCAGACTTAGGGGCTAGCTGGTTAAGTAAGTCTGTGTCCATGAGAACAATAAAAAATATCATGACAGCAAATTGTCTTACTTGTGCAAACTTGCATTTAGCTCCATGCTTCAGGCACACCTTTTTTCCAGCTGTGCACACCAGTTCAGTGCTGCAGCTGGGAAGCTGATGAGGCTCTTCAATCATAACACTGTTGCTACCAAAGCACTGGTGAACAAGCAGCAACCAGTGAAACTACCAGCTTACAGGCTCTGCATAATAAGATGGAACTTGGACTGCAAGATGTTGAAAAACAGTTGGAGCAGTGCTGGATATTATCCACTGTGCTGTCTGATCACACAGTGACAAAACTCCAAGATGCCGAACACTTACCCAATCACCTTCTGATCAGTTACCACCTACTGGGAGAAAAGGTGACAGCAGTTAGCTTGTAGAATTTGAATCCAAAGTCCGAGCCTCACAGGATAAACAAATAGGGATAATTACTGCACTAATTGCATTGCATTGCACTACATTTACCTTATTAGTTGTGTGCACAAGTTCAGTCCCCTGACTTGGTGTCATCGCTAGTGCTGTTTGCATTAATGTGATAAACCCTCGCCTCAAACAACTTGGATTTCTTAGCATTCATTAAATATCTCTGTGCAAGCTCGGATGTTGCTTTGCTACTGGAACAGGTTACATGCCACCTTTGCCGTACCACTGAAATTACTATTCTTATTCTAGAAGTAGTAGTTGTAGAAGGTGAAGTCCTCCACGGTACAGTACAGGCTTCAGGGTATTCTACCTGGTGTGTGATTGCATGTGGTTGACGATGTAGCCTGACTACATAGTGTTCTGTGCAACGCGACCCCCTGAGGCAATAAATCACTGGTCCCACTGAAATGAATGAAGAAGACTTTTTTCCTTCTTTTTTGAACAGGGCTGTTACTGGGAAATAGTCCTGCTTTTGTGTCACGCAAACTTTTATCTGCTGCTATAGTGGTTATCAGTGATTGTGACAGATGAAGGCCTGAACACTGACAGGAGGCAAAGAGACCACCCAGAGAGCTGAATTGTAATGAGGTCCAATGCACACAGGGGGACACTAAATCTCTCTGCTATGACCCAGATCCTTTTTAGGTATTGATTTCTTTTTTGTTGCCCCTGCTGGAGTTTGCTGCAGCCAGTCTTCCAAGCATCTTGTGCCCAGTAATATAAAAAAAGACATAAAGTAGGCTGTTGAGAGAGGGAAAATAGAAGTGCACTCATCCCGCTAGGGTAAGTTTTCTTCACTTCATGACATCTGTATTCCTGCTTGGTGAAATGCCCGGCCTCAAGTCGGAGCACCAGAAACTTTTAGAGGTAGAAAAATAGAAATGTATTTTTAGCAGCTTGGCAACAAGAAATTGCATTTATAGGGTTCGTATCTATCTGTGAGCTAGTTCTGAACGCAAATGTTTAGTTTTCAGACACGTTTTTTTGGTGAAACGCTCTTCGAGACAAGTCTTCATGTTCTATAACTTGGCATGCGAACCTGTTTCCCAAATCGGTCTCAAAGCACTTTGACTGAAAGGTGCCATTCCGCTGTTCAGGTGTCTGGCCAAGGTTGCCACATCTGCATACTATGAGGGAAGGACTGTTCTTAGTAGTTTGGCAAATGGGGTTGTAATTTGTTGCATTGTAGCTTTATTGGTACCTTACCTGAAAATGTTACCTTCTCTTCAGCTTTTCTCTAGATCCAACAATGTCATCCTCAATACTAACTCCACCAGCCAACTAATCCCCTGTTCAGCACAACCAGGATGACTGTGCTATTTATGAAACAATCTGTTTTTAATATCTATATACCTCACTGTGTGAAGGTCTCTGAGGCAGAGCCTGGATTCTACTGAACTTGTTGAGGTGATTGAATGGGAAGATCTTGGTAAAGGTATCATGGAATAGGGATGTTAGATATACTTTATATACACTGACTAAAAGTATAAATGCAGCAAATGGTCTTCTCTGACTTCGAGAAAAAGTTGAAAATCTCATTGTTATGGTTAGTTAAAGAGTTATACTGAGACAATTGTGCACAATACAATGTTGAGCTGTTCAACTGGTGACAAATAGTCGACACCCTGGTCAGGTGTTGCTTTAAAGGGCAATGATGAAATAGTGTGACCAGGACACAGACATTAAATGCAGCTTTATTCAAATGACACAGTGTCACATATGGCAAGAGGGAGATGAGAATGTGCATTGGCAACTTGTAAGAAATCGTTTCAGACATGTCTAGATGGACGTGCCTGACAGCGTGATGCTGTTTCCCAAAATCTCCCCCAATTTCACCAGTTTGTCCAGAAAGAGTGGGGCAACATCCCACAAGCCAAAATGGAGAACTTCATTAACTCTGTGCATTGCAGATGAGTGGCATTAAGCGGTGCAAATGGTGGGACCATTCATCACTGATTTGGGATTTCCAGTCTATAACCCCACTCTTTACCTGACATTATCATTTCCAATATAGTGCATACTTGGTTGTTTCATTACATCCATTCTGTTGTAGAGTTGGCATGTGTTGGAATAACAAATACTTGTATCCCTATGTTAAAATAGAAAGTGTCGAATTTAATAAAATATGACATGCTGTGTTTACATTTTTGTTCAGTGCGGATGTACCGCCGATTTCCTCATAATGGAATGCCTGTTGAAAAGTGGTGAAGTTGCCCTTTAAGATAGTGCCCAAAGTCAATGTTTAGCTGTCCAGCCGGAACATCCACCATCTGTAATTTATAAGGGCTCAGGTGAAATGTCTACAAGCTGTAATCCGTCTCAGCTGAGACACACCTAGCTGCCACCTTCCTCTGTGAGATAACAGAGTCATAGCCTGATTATGGGTGTGTCAACACATCGAGGAGGCCTAATTGGTACATTGAGCAGCAAGCTGATCCGCTGATGTCATGCCGAGCTAACCTTTCACAACATCCATGTTCTGTTAATATTTCAGCAGGTGAGGAGTCGTCGGTACAAGCTGAGGGAGAGCTGTTTTAGGTTTCCAGAGTACTCTAGATGTGGCAGCCCAGTGATGTATTTTACGCCACAGTACATCGGCCTCACCATTTTAGCTGAAGACCTCATTGGTGCTTGTAATGTAGAAGTACACATTGTTGTTTTATCATCTTGTACTCAGGCAGCTTTTTGGTCCATTAACATGGCTAAAATAAAATGCTTGTTCTATTCTCTAATGGCCATTACAAATTTGTACCAAGTCAAACAATTGCAGGTACTTTGTAAATGGGGTTAGACACACAGTGACTGTTGCCGATGCATTTTCATTTCAGAAAAAAAAAAATCACCAGCAGCTTCTGCCGCCCTGTAACACCCCATTTGTTAAGCTTTAGCAGTGGCTCAGTGCTATTAAGGCCTTTCACTTTTGCCTACTCTCATAACAAATGCCATCTGGAAGTCAGACAGAATAACAGGAATTATCCTCTAAACTGCTACATAGCCTGTGTTTTGCTTGTGGGGACCCTGCTGTCAGAGGGCAGGCTGTAACCATAGACCACTGTCTGCTGCAGCTGCTGTATGCATGCTGTGTCCAGTGTTTGTATTTCCTCCTCGCTACTTCACTACTGCTGAGTGAACATGGGTAAATGAAATTGGTATAAAACACGCCTGAGGGACACTCCTCTCCAATACTGTAATGTAGCAGAGGCCTAGACCTTGGCTGTGACAGACAAAAGGAAAGAAACGGAGCCAAAGAAGGCTCTGCAAACATAAGCTGCAGCAATAGAGTCGGTCAGCCATGTTAGTGGACCACAGGTGCGTCCTAAGATTAAATTTGATGGATGGTATTAAAATTTGTACTGCACAAAGCCTTAACATTCAATTATGTGAGCTGTTTCTTCAAATATGTGCCCCTAAAAGCACTTAGTCCAGCTTATTTTGTTCCCTTTCTGTATGGTCACTCAATTAGTTTAATTATACACAGCACTGCTTAGCCTAAGGGTAAGTTCTGCAATGCTGATACTAACCCAACTACATCAGTTCCAGAGATGGAGCCCCCCATTTTAGAGTGCATCACTGTTTGGCCAGGCTCACACTCCAGTAGTTTTAGGATGTCTTTCTCATAGCTGAAGCAAAACAAAAATTACACTGTTAAAGATAATCAAAATTAACAACACTCCGGCAGACAAAGCCACACAAAATATTAGAGTGGGCTGGTTGTACAGATTGTTTTCACAAAACTACAGTGTCTGAAATAGGACCATAGGTTTGTAGCTAAGCTAACAAGGAAGGTAAGGTAATGTTAACCGGCATAGCATTTCAAGTTGTGCATCAATCCAAATAATCCCAATGTGCGAGCAGTCTTGTAGTCTAACTCAACTGATGTACACTTCTAGTGAACGTGCTAATTCTGCAGTGCATGCCACCCGACTTTCTCCTCCTCTTCCACTATCTGTGTGTTATCATTTTAAAAGTCCTGTCCACTACAGAAAATAGGTCTGGCTGTGCAAGACTAGCAAACCTGTGTTTTTAGATCTTCGTGGCTATAAAACCCTTTGCAAACGTTGGGTGGACAAGTGCCATGATGTAGAGTAAAAAACGACAGAGCAAGTAATGCTACTGATGTCAGCTAAGTTATGGGTTAGCATGTGAAGCTGGTATGCGGAGAGGATGAGACAGTTTTCTAGAGCCATCACACAACCTCCAGACAGTTACAACTCTCCTGCTACCTTAGCTCACACATGTTAGTTCCATTAAACATAGCAAAACTAATGTTAGCCACCCCTCAGTCAGAAACTGATCAACTTCTGGATCTGTCTTCATGTCTTTCTCCTCTTTGGCTCTTCATCCTGATAATGCAACTATGTTGTAGAGTTCAGCATGTTAGTATGTGCCAGATTTACCACCCCTCTCTCTCCCACTGCCCTCTTTCTTCGATCTCTCCTCCCCATCCTGCCCTTTGCAGGAGCATGAACACCTGTTGTTGATGTTTGGTTGGAATAGTGTTGTGTGGATCAGTCGGAACTTCTTTGTTTGTTTGTTTGTTTGTTTCCCATTTACAGCAGCAACGCATTCACAGAGAGCAGACATTTAGCAGCCTGTCATGAGATATTCACTGAATGTGACAGTATTGGATTAGAATCACTGATTCCACCTTTAAGTGTTAATGGCGTCTGAGCATTTGAGCTTAATTAGAAAGTTACTTAAAAATCCTAATCATGGTAATTACTTCAGAGCTGCCAATATTTCAAACTGGCTGCGGTGATGTTTCTTTTCCCTCAAGCCTGAGTGACTTGGCTCTGTTTCTGAACAGGGGATCAGAGATGGAAATGTTACACACTAATTCACAAATGTTTGTGTGTGATTATATGGGTATGCTCTGACTCATATTTGTGTTGTGAATATGTGAACTTAAATGCCTGCCTGTGTTTGCAAGTGTGTACGAGAGGGAGAAGACTGCATACTATCTGATCCGCATGTGTTTACTGTCCCAACTCCATGCTGGAGGCGGTTTCTCACCCTCCTGCTGTTGGTTTTGTTACCGCTGCTGGAGCAAAAGGTGTGTGTGTGTGTGTGTGTGCATACATGTGCTTTTGGTTGCATAAAGTCTGTGTTGCCCGTTGCTTCTTCATTCTGACAGTTTGCTTTCTGTGGGTGCAACTAGCAAGTGCAGATACACACAGTTGAATAAGCACACACACGCACAGATGAATTGACTTGACATTCATTATACACACACACACACACACACACACTCACTTTTGCATGATAGCGTTGCACATGACAGCATGTTTTGGTATTCAGTGAAGTGGACATTTTATGCAGGCAAACATGCTGCTGCCTTTGTGCAAAGAGGGTGTATGGAAGTCTATATTTCACCTGTGAAGATGACAGGTTGGGTTAAAATGCTAGAGCAGAACGTCAATGGAAGGGAAGAAGACAAGAAAGAACAGATTGATTTACTGTAGCTCTCACTCTTCCCTCCATTACTGTTGTTTACCAGATTGTCTAGAGTATATCCCACTTCCCTTAATTGTCTCCTTGTTTCCGTTTAATGGGATCTTTCAGATCATAGTCATCCTTTCCTAAGACATAAGAAGGGTGAGATAACGAGGAAAATAACATGGAGACGCCTTCCCCACTCAAGCATCATTTTAAGGGATGTCCGTTAGTGACGATATATCAGCTGTCATTGGACTTAAACTTCTCTGTGGCATCCGTCAATACCTCGGGGTTGGACTTTGAACAGACTACAATCAGTGAGTGTATAGTCACCAACTGAACATAAACACTAGTATACACAACAAATCCCTCTTTAGACCTTGAAAAGATACAAATGTGTCTTTCACATACAGTTTTATTTTTGATACATCAACTTTTCCATTAGGTTTTTAATAGATGTTTTAGCAGTATGTGCAAGCCTTTAGTATGCCAGAAGAGGATGGCCACTTCCATCGGTAGAAGCAATGCCTTCAATATGTATTTACAGGCTTTTAAAATGATTCTTACTATTATTTTTTTGATTATCATAGTGACAGTGTTCATATTTTGTAGAAATAGCAGATAGAAGTTGATTTATCCCAGGAGAAAAGGGTTAATATGGCCCCTATCACAACTCGCCCAGCACACTGTGTGATTGGGATCATGTTTGCTGTTAGAACTATATAGCAACTTGTATTCGGATTAAAATTGTGTTTTTCTGTGTTTTTCTCTGCTTCAGATATCTGGAGTCTCGGTGTGATCCTGTTCATGTTGGTATGTGGCCAGCCACCTTTCCAGGAAGCTAATGACAGCGAGACCCTCACTATGATCATGGACTGTAAATACACTGTACCGGCCCACGTCTCCAGCGCCTGCAAAGAGTGAGTCTTACATATACAGTATTCTTCTCCTTCCATTCCATCAGCATCCATTGTATGTAGTTTTTTTGAGATGCTGTTGGAAATCGAGTGGATGAAACGTTGAGGTTTCGGTCACACTTTCACAATAAGACATTATACAGCTCAGTCTTGTGCTTTTTGATTTCTAGAGTACTTCCTCAGTGTATGTTGCCAGGCCTGAATACTGTTCCCACATGTCCTGGAAAACTTGGACACATTTCCAGTCTTGGAAAACACATGGGAAATGAATGAAACAGTGCAGTGTCCTGAAAAATATTATGTTGTCCAGAAAAATAGTTTTGACATTTTTTGTGAGAAAGAGATGAAGCTAAAATGAGAAGGGGGGGTGGGGATTGTATGGGCTTAAACAGGAAAGCTGAGCTTCTGAGTACAACACAAACCACGACAGGTTGGTGGAGACAATGTATGTTTCCTAAATTAAACAGAAGGTTGGATAAAAATCACTGTTGAACTGGCGCCATTAACCATCATATTGCAATGAAAAGGTGTTAGACATCCACTTAAAGACCTAATACAATTAGCATTACTTTCCTTTGTAAAAATGTCCATTTGTAAAAAGTGGAAAATGGTCATTTCACTGCGTTATCTCAAATCAGACAGCATTAGAGCAGGTTTTAAATCAAAAATCAGCTTATGGTTAGACTCTCCCTTTTAAGCTGGTCCAGATTTGTCAAGTCAAGGGGGAAGTGGCTTTTGATCTAGACCTGACCCAATGTGATAAAAGCTGTGAACTCACTTTTTTTCTGCTCCGACAGAAAGGAGGGAGATTTCACAAATATAAATGTGTTTTAAAGGGTTAATGGAGTCTGTCAAGGCCAAGTTTAAGTATAAATGTAGGGCTTTTTAAATTGGCCATGTTGCGGCAGATTTGTGTGTATTTTAAAGGAGACTACACAAGAGTAACGTGGTAGTAGGATGACATCTCCGTCTAAAATACCATACCTGAAAGACTGAACATGTCCTAGAAACGTGCTATAAAATTATTTCTTGTAAAGAGTCTAAACCTTGCTGGACTCCTGTTTGTTTACCACGGTATCTGTCCCTATAAAGGCTGTATCCCAGTTTTGCCCTTCTGTCTATGTCTGGCTTGTAGTTCACACACTGTACATGTGGTTTGGAGAAAAGCCAGTCCCATTAAGCTGAAATGGTCTGCAGTCGGGGGTATTGACCTGTAACAAAACTGCTGTTAGCTTGCACCAGAGACCTGATCACAGACTGGCCATATTGTACAGGGTTTGCCATGCTGCCATTATACGTCGTAACCCAATCAATCAAGTTATTCACCTTCACCATAAGCCACATATCATCTTCTCAAAGTTTGTTTCTAGGCACAAGTGAGTCATAGCTAGTCATTTTTCACAACTAAGCATGTAAATACTTCTCATACTTTTTGACTGGATGGAAACCTTGACTCACCATGTGGCAGTCAGTGTTAAGTGTTTCAGGCTGACAAACAAGCCAACTGCTGTTCTATTATATTTAATAATGCATCTAATTTTAGGAGTTTACAGTAGTTATGTAATGATTGGTGACCTTCTCTCATTAATTGTTTAACCATGTTACTAACTCACTTCACAAAAAAACCCAAAAAACATTGAATAAAATGACTGAGTTCATCCACCGTACAAAAATAGAGCATGTTCAGCCACATAAGAACATCCTGTAGTCGTATCGGCAAAACATGTCTACTTCTAAACTCCTACAAACTCTGTTTTTAAAATAAGCATTTGTAATTTTTTTGCCATAACTGTCTATCTGGAACTCATGTACATAATATACACTGCTCTGTGACTGGATCTTTTCTGATAGGCAGTGAGTAATGGTGTCATTGTAGCGATCATACAATTTTATCAGCTACCACATGTGCAACTTCATATGCAGTTAATGTTCATGTAAGTTAGAATAAGTCTTAACAAAGTGCATCAGCCTTTGTCATGTCATGCAAATATTGATTTGTGCATCAGTATTTGGCGTTGCTACAAATATATGACAAAAGATAAAAATCAACCAAATATTTAGAGTTTGCTGTCAACTCTCTCTTCCGATCTGCAGTGTAAAATGGAAGGCACTGGAACACAGCAATAGCCTCCCTGATTCATTCCAGGCCCTGCAGACCAATTTGCTCCAGTAGCTGGCGAAGATTAAAACCCCTCAAAGCAGTTTGAGCAGCCCAGCTGCTGAGCAGTACAGTCCAACTGCACACACAATAACACATGTTCCACCCTCGTAATAAGTTAGACAGTTGGGCAAATAAATTAGCAGTTGCATAATTAACCATGTGTGTTTGTAGCTCACGCTCTTAGTTTTGTACTAATTAATTCTTTCAAGATACACTGGGGTGATTTTTGAAGCCGTATAGCTGGACAGTCTTTAAGGCAACTGTGACCAGGATTTTTATATGTTGCTTTTAACTTGATCTAATTTGTTGTTCTCACTGATTATTTTTTAGGATAATAAGGGCACCAGACTGTTCTTATATTCAGTGTGAAATCATTATTTTCTTAATATTTCCTGTGTCTCACAACTCAGAAGAACTATTTCTGCGCTGATTATAAAAGACGGTTATGCACATCCTGTTCTTTAAAGTAGATGAGGTCTGACAAACTGTGAAAGCTGAGAATTGCAGCGTTTCAAAAAAGGAAAAGCCATTCTAATTCCCATTAGACGACCATGTATTTTTGAATTGACGCAATGGCTAATGAGTGGGTTTCATGGACATGGGCGATGGCATCAGAGCTCAACTCAACATGTTGTGAAGGCCAATTCAGTATTTCCACACTCTCAGAGCACATCTGAGTATTTTTAGACACAGGAAATAAACGCTTATCTCCTCTGAGTCGAAGGAGAGATCTGACTAGATTGAAGTGCTAAGCTGAAGCAGCTGTGAGCAATCTGATGGGCTTTGACTTCAGAGCAGAAGAGCTATTTGTCGCATGCTGAGTCTCAGGCTTATATTTTTACCATGTCACTCACTGAATTATCTGTCCATGTCACAAACGTCGTTTTCAGAAAAAGACTTGTTGCTCCAGTGCCTCATCTTGCTGCAATCTCGGTTTTGTGTTGCTACAGACAATTCTCTCAACATTGCCAGTTCAAGAAACAGTTAAGCAAAACCCAGGCATTATCAACCCTTTAAAAAATAGGGTTGGCACAAATATTGATACAGTGATATGTCATATCACTTCCTCTTGCAAATCAGTATTAATACACTGATGCCAAATATCAATATTTTATTAAAACATGCAGTCACTCTGGGCTAATGCCCTCATTCACTTTCCTAATGAATGAGGACAAAGTTGACAGAAGTTAATGAAGCTGCCATGAAGAAGAAGAAATTCACAGGTGGAAATTTGCAATTTCTTTCACTGTGAAGTTTTCTTGGTACAAACAAATCTGCAATAAGCCGATCATGACCAGTAGGTTGACCCAACAAATGTAATGTTGAATAGGCTGAATTGTTCTGACAGTCTATAGAATTGGGATACTTTTGCTGCATGTCATGAGGTTTTAATTAGAATGTTCAGTCATTGTGAGGTTGGAATAATTAAATGCTGTGTAGTTTGCAGTAAAGTTATTCCACCCAGAAATGTGCTTCAGTGTTGGGCAGCTGGTACAATCGAAAATAGATTTCATTGTTTAAATGCTTACTCCGGTCAGCCACAACATGAAAGCCACCGACAAGTGACATTGATCATGTCGTTACAATGCAGTGTTCTTCTAGTAAGCCTCGGGTCCTTGGCTTTGATGTTCCTGTCACTTTGACATGTGCCACCACACCTGAACATTGTTGCAAATCGAGCACTACTCCACATTGTAACAGCAGTTGCCTTCTCCAGCAGGATATTGCACCCTGCCACCCCCTGAAAACTGCTCCAAAATGAACTCCTTGGGAAGTCCAGTGAGTCGGAAATCTTCTAGTAGTGATCTCCTGACTTATACTTTTCCATGATCTTTTCTCTGAGTTGCTTGTAGTGTTCTTTTGTCTTCTGTTGTAGCAGGAATGCTGTTGAACCAGATACTAGACCTCCCAGACACAGGCATTTCATACTACAGTCACTTGACACACATCAGCTATACTCAGGTGATCTCCTTTTCACTAACTGTGACACTGCTGGCATCAACTAGCTGGACCTCTGTAGAATTAGGTCAGTCACTTTAACGGGGATGATAATGCAAACACTTATTTTACACTATATAGTTTAATTAATTGACATTTTTTTTGAAAAAAAATCTGTTTTCACTTTGATATTAAAGATTTTTTTTGTAAATTCTTTTCAAAAAAGCCGAATTATATTGACCATGATTTCATGTATAAAAGCAACAAAAGGGTGAAACATCCAAGGAAGGGAAAACTTCTTATAGGCATTGTAATTCAGCTTCCGAACTCCCCAGATCCTAATTTATTCGAGCATTCACGAAACGCACTGGAATGACCCACAGGACCTAAAGGCTCTGCTGTCAGCGTCCCGATGCCAAACACCACGAGACACCTTCAAAGGTCTCCTGTCAATGTCCCGATGAGTCAGAGCTGATTTTGGCCACACAGTGGGACATGTACAACATTAGACAGGCAGTTTTAACGTTGTTGCTGATCAGTACACATCACGTTTAATGAGGAGAGAGGGCCTGGTTTAAACACTGTGGCCACTGGAGGAGCACACATTGGTTCTGCAACATCTGCTCTTGGTGTAACTTGTGTTTAATTGGGAGAACAGACTGTGGCTGCAGCCTTATGTTTAAAAGGCAGAGAAAAGATGAAGACGCTAAGAAGACTTACAGAGAAGAGAATAGGACTATATATCAGACTAATGGTTAAATACATTGGATGATCAGTAGGTCAGTTCCATAGTTTTACCTGAATTGCACTGTAGCTCTCTACTTTTTTACAACAGTGTTATTGCTACTGACAGGTTCTCAGTGATTCAAAGCAAGTCTTATAGTTATCTTACAAACAACAAAACAAAAATCAAAGTTAGTTTTGCATTTAGTGTCTATTATTGGTATCCACTTGTCATAAATGTATGCACGTGTGGAACATGTGCATGCAAGTCTACCCCCATCTGTAGTATGTATAGAAGCACATGCAAATCTGCTGTTTTGCATTAGTCTTTACATGTCAGAACTCATTGCGTGTTTCTTGATATGTGTGAATATATGGACTTCTTTTATCATTAAACACATGCAAGGCCAGATTTTCTTTAAACTTTGAATCCTGCATTGTTTAATCCATCTATTTGGCAGTTGGAAGGAGCTAGTGCTGCATTATCTGCCTGCAACTTTTATATTTGGCGTGCCCTGTTGTGTGGCCAAAAAACAGCTCTGACTTGTGTCAAAGTGACACCAACATTAAAGCCCAGGATCCAAGATTTACCACGACGTGATCAGTAACATTCACAGGAGAGGCATGTGATATCGTAATGTTTCTTTTTTGGTCCCAAAGCTAGGTCTGCTATTATAGACAGGCTCAGCCGCAAGGAACAAAACATCTCAAATTCAATGAAAACAAGCCATTTTGACAATTTCATAGTATGAGATAGAATGTAGAATCTTTCAGTATAGTAAGGGGAGCTGCTGGCAGTTAAATCCAGTGGACTGCTGCTTTAAAGGGAGGTAGCTGCAGACTATTGAGTTAATTGGCTTGTATTTGACCTTTGCTTGTATTATACACCCTTTGACAGAAGAAGAAGAAAAGGGAGAGCAAGTGTCAGAGGCCTTGAAAATGGGAGGGGACTGGTTTCTGAAGTCTTTTCTGCCAGTAATAGGGAATGGTATGTTTGGTTGTGAGTGGGCTCAGTTTATAGTATCGGTGTAACTGAGGTCAGGGTTTACTGTAAGCCTTCACCTGGCTCGGTTTTTGAGGCTCTCCAGTTAACAATTCCCAGAAGCTGCACTGTCCTGTTCTGGTCTGTTTAGCGTGCCACCTCACTGGATCAGCACAGCATTTCATATTTCTGTGTTTTCATTCCCCCACTTGTCTCCTTGTGTGCGGATGCGTCTCTCTTTCTGCTCTGTATTCCCCGTTGACTCACCAAAATGCATTTACACGCTTCAATTAATTAATTATTCACCAGCTCGCTTTTGCGATCCCACACCCTCTTCCTTCTGAGCTTTGTTTTTTTTTGTCAGCCTTGATTTCCATTTCTGGGGATTAGACTCAAAATAGTTCTTGTTTTAGATGCCCACCATCCACCAGCCCTCCCCGCCACGGCCACCACCACCCTCATCAGCATATAGAAACAAGCACACTTCAGTTCTTGTCTGTCTCACGGCATGATGTCTGTTGTGATTGTCTGGACTGCATCTTTATACCAATGACAATCAGAACATAACGCTGTTTCTTGGGTTTCTGATGTGTTACTGTACAAACGACATGGAACTCACACAGATGTAATGTCAGCATGGGTGTTTAGATAGTCCATTGCCTGCTGATTTGTACACTTTAATTCTGGAGGAGAGCTGAAAATGTCCACGAATGCTCTGATTCTAATTTTTCCCTTTGCAGTCTCTTTAGCACTCTAACACCTTCCCTGGCTCGTGGGTTGGTGGGATCTCTAACACACCTCGGAAAATGTGTGGACGAGCTATTGTACACTAGTGTGAATGTGTGTAACCTGTGGAGGGGGAAAATATAAAAGGAGGCACCCTTGTGTGACTGCAAGCACTTTACAGCCTCTCTCTGTATAGATCCCAGGGGAATGAGAGAGAGAGACAGGACTGGGACAAGAAAAGACAGCCATTTGTAGGGAAGGCAAGTGCTGGTTAGAGCACCACACATATATGAGTTCAAGAGGACATTCTTTTCATCTTGTTCTGTAATTCTAGCGAGCTATCTGTTGTTTGTAAGATGTTGTGTGTTGACGTGTGTGCAGACACAATATGTGGCAGTGCACATGCCTAAGTTTTGGATGTGTCAGTCATGTAGCTTTAGGGGGAGAAACGAAAACACCAGCACACAGGTAGCACAGAGATGATGCAATATATTTCTGTCCTGTTGCAAAGCATCAGTGTATGCATTCTGGTTACTGTATACTGACTTACTTTTGTTTGTACAGCAGTGTGCCACATACTGTGGAGGGCATGTGTTTCACTTTATGGGTATGCTAATTATTGACTGTATAGGAGTAACAGAAATGACTGTAAAACACCAATGTAGATTCTTTGCATGGGATAAAGGCCCATTTATACAGGTGACTGTTTATAGAGAGATTCATTTGCATGTCATTGAAAACAAAGAGCATCTCGATTAGGTGTTTATTACTTGATACAAGTCCAGTCCTCTACTCGTATTACCCAAATTCCCTTCTAAATTTGACACACTTTTTCCACAAGCTATTTGCCTTAAAAGCTGGATGTCCTGATTTAAAAATATTGTTTGAGCTTAAATTATTAATTTGATATGAATAAAAGTTTAACTGGCAGGGTTTTTCCTGGCTCAGAATGTGTCTTTGGGGGGGATGACTACACATGACAGTAAGCGTACAGTATAGGCCACGTGTTTGTGTTGCTTTATTTGACAGAAATATGCATTTCCAGTTATTTTGGACATACATTACATTTGATAAACAAAAATGTCCATTTTGTTGAATGAACAGAATAGTTTTTTCCTCAGTTGTTATCCATCACGTATTGGAGATTTTCCTTTAGTGCTGGCAAAAGCCCCTTTGGGGGCACCAAAATTTTATCTGCAGAAAAAAACCCTGGCTGGGAGAATACAACTCCTGAAACTAACAGCTGGCTGGAGGACATATCACTCTGACTGATCTGATGGTACTATAAAGGCACTTGTCCTCTTGAGATTGTGCATTTATGTTAGTGGAGGTTCTTCCCTCACAGTTTTTGGTAGAACTTAGCCACTAACTGTCAGACACACACACACACACACACACACACACACCTGTAATTTTGACGTTTCATAGAACTAATGTCAATAAGCAGCAGCTCATGTGACCTGATGGCAGTGATGCCACAGTCTGTACACACTAAAATGCTTAGCTAGTTGAATATTTTGAACACTGTTCTTTGCTGAAGTTAGAGTTACTTAGTAAGTCTGTTAATGCCATTTAATTAACACCTAATTTACGCTTGCATATACACTGTAATGATGCACCATTGAGCCGGCTGACATCATTGGGAGCAGCTCTGCAATAAAGGCAAGCTGAGGTACACAAAACCCAGTAGTATACACATACCAAATTATCTACCACAGATCAACCCTGATACTGATAAGTAGGACTGGATTCATGTTACAGGTTGTGACAATGCTCACATTTCACTCTGCTGTAATGCTACCTTTAATTATTACACTCCAGGTCAACTTTCTCCTGTTTTTTGCCTTCAATAAAGCAGATTCAGCTAAACACAGCAAATGATATCATACATGGGCACAGCTACATGGCAACATAACAGCAGTGATGGATCACCTCATTGTTTACAGCTCACAGTAGCCAGCTCTTTTTAATACAGTCCATATAAACCGCACCCAGATATTGGCAGTTCACTCCCAGTCTGCTGTCAGATGGGAACATGTCCTAATAAAGAAATCATTACAGTCCACTAAAGTGTGCAGGTGCTAGCAGTAGTGCATGCAAGGCCTGTAGCCTAGGACATCAAGTTGTTACAGTATTTACGTGATTAAAAACTCAGTGGATGGTTTGCCACAGCCTCAATCAATGGATTTCATGACTGCATACACCAATGAGCCAAAATATTCTGACCACTCACAGATAAAGCAAATAACAAGAATAACTGCTTAACAATAGCATATGTCAAGGTCTGGGATATACTGAAAGGTAAATGAACTGTTTCACAGTCAGTACATTGGAGATGGGAGATGCAGGCAGGTGTAAAAAACCAAGCCGTGAACTAGTGACAAGGTGTTTGATCTGTGTGTCTTGCAATTTGCTAGTGTCTTGGTGTCAGATACAACAGGGCACTTTCAGAGGTCTTAGTGGAACAGAGCTGTTGTGGGTTGATCGTGATATTTTGGTTCACTGGTGTAGATTCTTCTGCACAGATCAAGCCTGCAGAGCGTTGTGATGGAGCTAGTCTACCCCGTCTGCTGACACAGCTAGTTGCGATAATAGAGTTATATAGAGTGGCTCTTTTCAAATGCAGGAGTAGCGTGTTTAAAATGTACATTTTGTCAGCTGATTCATTTTCATTCTTTTACCTTTTCCTGCATTTTTTGTGGTCTTTATGTAAAAAGGACTTTCTTTATTACAGTAAAAATTTTGGTGTGAACTAGTGCTGTCCTAAGCATGCTGAAATGACAACTGGCCAATAATAAATTGAGATTGCAGTCGCAGAATAAACTGCACTGGCCATTTCATTGGAATTTTACCACTTACTGCAACAGTTTGACTCTTTGATGTGTTTTGAACAGATATTTGACACATGTACAAGTCTGTGGCACAGCTACTGTATGTGATGCTGTGACTTCTGCCTTTTTAACATCTCCTCAGACATGAAACATGAACTTTGGTGAACTCAGGTTCATGAGCACTGACCCTGACAAAATACATGACTGACTCAAATGCATCTCTACATGGTTTAAAATATTCTTCTTATGTGTCTGCAGGGTTATTGAACCAGCTGTGCAGTGTTTTGCTGTCAGTGTGTAGATAGTTGAGCCTTCCCCGCTGCCTCTATCTCCCCTCCACTGCTCCTGCTGTTGCTGCTGTTAGCTGTGGTCCTTAGGGAGCCCGGCTACTTCTGACTAATCCCCAGCATGACTGACAGACAACTGAGCGCTGCTCTGCCCAGCCTGTTAGCCTGTAGCCTCCATCGCCATGGTCTGCTCATACTTTGCCACAAATACACTTGGGGATTAGACAGAGTTGGAAAAATGATTTCAGTGAAGCCAAATAAGGTGAAGTGCATTGGTGTGGTTGCACTGATTTCTCTGTTTTAGTCTGTATGTATCAATGTGTGTGAAAAGGAAAGTAAGGGTTTGTACTTATTTATTTGTGCTGGTCATTAAATTAATTAAAATTCTACAAGTGTCCTAGAACTGTGTGCATGGTGAACCTATAGTATTTTAAGTCCAGAAATGAAAATCCAGATTTTGTTTGTTCTTTAAAGATCATTTTCATTTGGAGAAAGCTTTTTTTCCCCTATTTTCCTGTCACACAGTAATTTCATTTTTCCCCCTTTGTCAGTCTTTTGTGAGATGCCAAATGCAAATCCTGAGATTTATGCCTATTTGTCTCACTTACTATAGAGATGATGAAAACGGCTTACATCTGGATGGATGAGGCTTTTTTCCTGTAGCAACTCTAGTCCTCTCACTAGATTCCATATCCCACCTAATCCTGTTTAACTGCAATCTCAGCTTTCAACAGTGTCATTTGTGTGGAATTGAAGCTGCCAGCTGACCAGCTGTAGTTTGACATCTTTAACTGTGTCGAAGCAAATGTCTCACACAGTCTGTCACTATGTATTATACACCATATATTCAGTGCCTCCGTCTGCTCTTGCTGGCCATGCTGTGCGTCACAACAACGAAATGGGTTAGCCTGTACTGAGACGGCAAGCTCTGGTGAGGCGGAGAGCTGAAACATTGGCTACACCACAAAAGGAAGCATCCAAACCAGTAAAGCTGGTGGCAAAACTACAAAGCCTCTTGCAAATGACTGTCACAGATGTAAATTTTTTGGCACATCATCTCTAGTCGGCCTGTTTACTTAGACAAATGGCGATAATGGGCACAACTGCATACAAGTACATTTAAATGCACTCATCAGGATCTAATACTGGGTTTACCCTGACCCTGCTTCATTTTAGTAAGCAAGGAGTATTCAAAGAAGTATTATTATTATTTGTTACATTTTTCAAAGTGCTTTACATGAGGAAATACACTGTATCAGAGTGTGTCACTGTGCAGAGACCCCCAGGGGAAACGGTGTTAAAGAGATATGCAAATCCAGTTCAGGTTATAGGCAAATGTTATTCCTGATTTCTGATGACTACAGGGAAGAGAATCACGGCTAAGGACATTTGTACCGTTGTTATTGATGTACTTGGTTTTCAGAGTAAAAGGTGTGTTGAACTCAAGACAATACAAAACCTCAATCAAACACATGTTGAAGTTCTTATGGTTTGATCTGACAAATCATTCGAGTTAAAATATCACCTCTGTGTTGTTATGTCATTAAGAACATGTATGTTTGATTTATTTGAATTACAGTGCTTTACGCCTTTTTTACAAAAAGATTCTTCTGACCTTGTTTTTATTTTTATTGAAGGCTCTTATTTAAGTAATTACAACATTGTGTGTACACAAACATTCATTTAGTGATCTCAAAGTGTGCATTAAATGAACCCGAAAGCACCAGCTTGTTTGTTTTATTTCATGAGAAGATTAAATTGTTCATCTTCATGGCAGATGTTAAGGAATACTATTAGTTGTTTTTTTTAAAATATCTGATTTAAGCAGGTCAGACACAGGACTAAAGGGAACTGACGTAAAACAAACTGAAGTAACAGTTCCACTCTAGTCATGAGTGATGAGTCAGTCTGTTAGGTCGAACTGTTGTGATGAGCAGAGCTCTTGAGTCACACCACTCACTCATGAGCTGTCCTGATGGGTCTGTTCCCTTGGGCAGAAAGGGCAGGTGGTGGAGCAGGTGGAGGCCGTCTTGTACCCGAGAAGCTGTCAGCTATCACTAGTATTTCACCAGCGTGCAGACGGGGTCATCAGGACCCAGCAGCACCTATCTGTAAGGTCTATGTCACTCATTTATGTTATTGCCACTCACACCCAACATACCATCTGGGTGCAGCTCCCTCACACTCCAAAACAGGGAGAACGTTCATCCAGCACCAACCAGAACCAAACGGTCAGATAGAGACCCCATCCCTTGATTACACCTAATTAAACTGTCGCTGACTGATATTTTTACAGGATTTCATTTCAAATGTTTGTTTATTTACACTCTCTGTCTTCAGTCTGATAGACCGGATGCTTCAGAGGGACCCCAAGCGGCGAGCCTCCCTGGAGGAGATTGAGAGCCACGCCTGGCTGCAGGGGGTCGACCCATCCCCAGCCACCAAATACAACACTCCCCTCGTCTCCCACAAGAACCTGTCGGAGGAGGAGCACAACAGCATCATCCAGCGCATGGTGCTGGGAGACATCGCTGACCGAGAGGCCATAGTCGAGTAAGTTGTTCATTTGCCTTGTCCCTCTGGTGTCCAAACTGAAGTTTGTGCTTTTTTATCTTCAGCTATTTTATTCACGATGTCCAGTTTAAGGTGTTGATCCATGAGTTTGAAGCGTATCAAAAGCTCTAAAACTGCAGTGATTAATTGGACATGATCAAGAATCAAAAGGTGCTCTGCAGTAATATGTCATGCATCAGCCAGCTGTAGCTGTACACATGTTAGTCGGCTAGGATTGGCATCTTGCATGCATTGTGCAGCAAACAGAGTGGGGCATTGGAGGTGTGATCAACTTTTGGGGTTTTCCTTTCTTTGTTTTTGTTTTTGCCAGATTTCATAATAATTTCACATAGTAATAAGTTATCAGCACAAGTATAAAGTTCCAAACACAAAATAGAATTTGAGATAGTGAGAGCTGCAAAACACATTCCAATAGTGTCTTCCAAAGTTTGACTCAATAAGACCTTTCCTAATGGGAGTCTTTGAAATCCTCAGCCCTGTTTTGTCTACTGTGACCTCTTGTTTTATCAGATTCAAGCTTCTAAGATTTAAAACCTTTCTGTTTTGGCTGCTCTTTATCTTGCAAGTCAGTGATTAAAGGAAAATTAGTTCTCAGTTGTTTTCTAGTAAAGAAACTGACGTCTGTTTAAAACTAAAACCTATTGGAAAATATTCCACAGACAAAACACATCAGAAGCTAACACTGACACTGGTAATTACTGTTATTGTATACTGTCCAAATATTTGGACACATTATATTTGGATGCTTTGGCAGTATTTTATGCCATTAAAGCTCTTTGCATTGAACTGAATGAACTGAATTGATGGCCGTTGCACTGTTCCATTTTGCAGCTCCATAAAACGCGAGTCAACCTGTTTTCTGTTTCACTTCACTGTGCTGCGTATGAGGGCTTACATAACGCAGCACACACAGCACTAACAGAAAGCCTGAAGCATGCTGACAGATGTTTAACTTAAAGAAGCGTTGACTCTTTACCCTCCAGCTATCAGAGAGACCCAGTGTGCTGCTGCATGCTGAGAAACAGAAAGAGTCGCATGAGAGAACGTTATAGGAATAAAAGAGAACAGCTGTTGATTTCAGAGTCAGGATTTCAAGTTCACACTTGTTCTTGTCAGCCTTGTTTCACAGTTCACCTTCATCTTTCTGTGTGGAGCTGCCTGAGGTGCACAGTCTCACTTTGCACTTTAGCCTGTGTTTCACTTTTAGAACAACACTACAAAGTAACTCATTATAGGTATCTGTATACACAAGGGAGTGTTTATGTGTTGTTTGCTAGCATGCAGGCACGTCAGCTGAAGAAGAGCTTTACTTATGTAAAAGCACTAATACCACAATGTGTATGTTTCTGAGCAAAATACATGGAAAGTAAAAGTGTTGTTAAGCAGCTATAGAAATATAACCACGTCAATGATACAGACACCTGAAATTTTACAAGGAGCCACAAGTACAAGATTCTTTTTATCACCATCTGCATGTGGGTGCCTGAAAAGTAAACTGTGTGCTCATTTTGTGCACACACATGTATGTATTTCATGGAGGTTGTACTATACCCCACGTGTACTGTCTGTTCTCGTTAAGCAGTTGCTCACAGTTTTCTCTTTTTGACTTTCCCCCCGTTGTTCAGCAGAACACAGCAAACAAAACAGTTTGTTTTCTTGTTGTCAAGAGGTCGCCATCATGTTTACTAGTACGCATGTGTGGAACGTGTATTTGTTTGCGTACCATTTATTGTAGTTTTTATGGAGGCACATGCAAGTCAGCTGTTTTGAGTTGGACTTCACAGCCGTCTGCAGAACCAGTGAATTGGCTTTAATGGCTCACAAGTCCAAAACAGCTGCTTTAATTTTACAGCCTTTTGTTTTTTCATGTCATTTACCTAAAAGATAACTAAACAGTAACTGTAGCTGTAGGTCAAGAGTAAGTAAGTACAGTTTTCCCCTCTGGAATGTAGTGGACGAGACCTTAACTGCTCTTAGTTGCATTCTGTCACTGGTAACATCCACAGAAGCTGTGATGTGGTCTGCATAAGCTCATGAGATAATAGAGAGATAAACTGTAGCTCACAGTTTTTACAAGCTTTTCTTCCCCACTGAGCATCAGCCTTTGATGGATCTGTTGTGTCAGAGCGTGTGTCTGATGCTCAGTTCCTGCAGTTGTGCTTCACTGTACATTCTCCACTCTCCTGTCTCACACAGTAACTCCTTCATAAGCTGAAGTGTCATGCAGCAGAGACCTTGCCTTGCTATCACACACTGCGTGCCGCAGCTAGCTGTAGTCTTTTCATTCACCACAATGCTCATTCAGCTACGATACAGGGAGGAGTTCTGATTGGCTGCCATGCTTCAGTCAATTAGCGATGCCCCCACTTGATTAAATGAAGCGGAGGAGCTACACGTATTAATAGAAAATGCTGAAGGAAAACAGAACTCAGCTCCTGTTTTCTTCTCTTGGACACAACTTTCTAAACTCATGCTGAAGTTTCTGCTTAGCTTTCATTGTTATTTCAGTTAACTTAAGTCTTAATAAACATATTTTTACATTTTAAATAAAATACTACACCTTTCAAATGTAGGATGTTCATGTGTAATTCAGAAAAATCAAGGGTTTGACTTAATAGGTTTGACTAACACCTCAATACTTTTAACACAGCATTGGTCCTTAAACTAAGGCCATTATCCATTAATTTCAATCTTAAATGAAAGATATCACTAATGAATAAAGAAGAAGAAGAAATGTTTAGGAGCCCATCAGGGCAGGCAACAGTTGTGCCCTCTGACTTCTATCAGCAGTGAACATGTATGTTTTGGAGTTGTTGAGTTGACATTCCTGGCAAAAGGTATCAACAGTAAATTAAATAGACTCTGATATAAAAAAACAAGGAGGTTTCTTATTAACATATTACATAATAGAACAGAATCATTTTAGAATATATTCTTTACTTTGCAGATGATGTAAGTAAAAACCTCAGTTTGAGCAGTTCTGATTTCCCTTTCACTTTCATTTTTGAGGTTTATTATGTAAATAAAATACTGAGTATAATATATTGTCACAACACAACACGTAAACAGTGTGCAGTGAGTGATTAATCAGAATACAACATACTATCACATCTCTTCATTGATTTTCCTGCTTATTTACTCTACAAAGTGACCTGTGTCTTAGCCTCAGAGTAAGGAAGTACTTCCAAGCACAAATAAATACAGTAGCAAGAGCAAAAACAAAATACACACATCACATAAATGTTCTCACTCCTCCTGTGTTTACAGCTGTTGGCAGCAGTCCTAAGGACTCGATTAGTTTCATTAATATGCAGAGCTTAAGCTCTAATCCTGCTGGCTGCACGGGGAGTCTGGGAAACGTGCTGCTCATTTTTTCCCCAGACTTTATGCCTGGAGTCTGGGTCGCTGAGGTCAGCAGGCCATGCTTCACTAGAATATCTGATGTTGTATTTGGTAAAGATGCTTTAAAATCACTGAGGTCATATGATCAGTTAAGGCTGTTTTTCATATCAAGATAGAACATGAGGGCTCGGGCAAATGTAGTGGTCTAATATCTTGACAGCCCAGTTAATAAGATAATTTACGAGGGGACAAAACCTCGGTGAGAGGGAGACGTTTTCCTTTTCTGTTTCCTCCACAGTAATCATTCATTAGTGAGATGTTTGCCTCCTTTGAATATTTATATTTCTCTCAGCTAGCCCTTGCCAGCTAATTGTAATAATGCTTCCAAAGGTTTGTCATGTTTAATTGAGTCTGCTCAGACAGTGTCTCTGTGGAGTGGAGTTGTAGAGCTGCACTAATCTAATAATATTGTGGTTAGATAATAGAAACCAAAAACTTGATGACCACATGCCTCGTCTGGCACCACCTGCTAGACAGACCTGACATTTGAGGTGGTGACACACAGCACCTGTCCACCACTTGTGTTTTCAGCTTTATCTTCCATCTTACCAATGCTGCTGCTGCTGCAGGTGGATGTCCTTCTCTGTTGAGTTGTCTTGCTTGGGTTTCTGCAGGGTTTCCACTCGCATCCTGCATTCTGACTGTGATCAACTGTCAAGCTGAGACACCAGAAATGCTTTTGCACATAAATGAACCCTTCTCCCAGGATAAATGCACCATGTTTTGGAAAGGTCTTCTGTTGATGCTGCTGAAATATGTCACCTTGTATTAATGCTTTCGATTGGATTGACCCGAGGGTGCACTGTGTGGAGTAACATATATGGACGAAGAGAAAGCATTTGCAAAGAATGTTTTGATTAATCAACAAAATTAACAAAAATGAAATACAACATAAGAGACTTAACCAAAGAGAGGACATCTCACCTAACAGTGGTGTTTGACCTATCTGGATGGAATGCAAAAAGAAGTTCAACACAGAGGTTTTTTAAACGGTATATTCTTACATTCAGACAAAATCTGACAGTCATACCCAGGGTGGCTGCCACTCTCTGCTCTGCTCTCTTTCTAACACTTCACATCGTCCGTTGCTTTGGAGATTTTACTCATTCAACATCAGTTTGTAAAAGACCTAGATCTCATACATCAGGTGCTTTTTCGTCTTAAATTTCCATTTAAACTCTGCATACAGAGTCCATTCTGATATGACACTTGTAGAGCTGCAACAGTACTGATCAACAGCTAATTATTGTGCATTTTTAGTTAATCAAATTCTCATTTTAGACTGTTTTCTAGCAAAAATGCCAAATATCTGTTAGTGCTAGTTCCTCAAATATAAGGATTGGCTGCTTTTCTTTGTTATATATGATGGACACATATGGAGATAGTAATGGTGATTAGATTAAGGGTGATGCCCTGGAAAACACATATCATTTTTACAGCCCTCTTTGTCACTTGTCCCTTTTTTTCCTTCCTAAATAATATGCTATCCATTTTTACATGCTCCTAATGTCCGGTTTGTTATTTCAGAGCCCTGGAGACCAACAAATACAACCACATCACAGCCACATACTACCTGCTGGCAGAAAGGATCTTGAGAGAGAAGCAGGAGAAGGAGGTTCAGACCCGATCCTCCAGCCCCAGCAACATCAAGGCGCACTTCAGGTACAGAACACCAGCACTCTACTGGTCTCACTTCACCAGCACCATTCTGCAGAGCATTACTCTGCTGTGGAGGGGGAGAAATGTTCTGGCTTGTTTGGATCTCTCTAAACCAATCACAGTCATCTTAGGCAGGGAAAAGCAAAAGGATGTGGCTTCAGTGTTCAATTAAATAGCGATGAGTGGAATTGTTGTGGTTGAGCATTTGCATGTCATTAAAATGGCAAACTAGCAGGGCTGCCGTACTCCACGATCCAAATCCTCGCCAAAACTTCAAATCTTTAGTGCGGTGGGTTTCCTGCTCAGAGGTTGTTGCTGTTTCCCATCGTGAAGAAAACAACAACAACACACGTATAGCAGAAGAAAGGACAAAGCGGACTGAAATGAGCGGTGGCTTATACCCACATCCTCCATCCGGTGAGTCAGACTACTACGCCATGAAAAAACACTGAGCAATAAGAGCAAAACCATCACTATTTTGGCAGAGATCCAGGTTTTTTTTTGTGTGAACTAGTGAAGAGTGTGAGTAACGAAATATCACTGCTTGTTGTCATAATGAGTATCTGAGTCATGGTGTGAGCCCAGAAGAGGGTAATTGACCTATCTCGCTCTGCTGCCTCAGACTGCAGCCTGACTGGCTTCCACTTTGCAGATCTCAGCCACGGTTACTTAAGACTGGGTTGGATCTCCAAAGGTTTCATTTCCATTTCTGGGTTCACTGAGCCTCCACCTGCTGGGCTCAGGGGAGACGAATGGAGGAAATACTCTGAACTATTAACAGATTGTTCACAATGTTGTGAATCTCAGCCTTAATCTATTTCTGATTCTCCATTATTCTAACTGACTGTGATGTTTTAAATATTTAAATTCCCTGGTGAGGTAAATAGCAGATGTTGGACCCTTGTCAGTCATCATATTGCTAAAAACTAAGAAAACATATCCTAGTTTATCCCTTGGCTGTCCAAGTATTTCCGATTTGCTTCCTCGCCAACATTGTTCCTCTGGTTATAAAAGGAAGAGCAACAGAGAACGGGAACAAATAAGGCAAAGAGGAGCGAGGAGGCTCCAGCAAGACAGCTGTGGTTGTGAAACACTGGCACAACTCCCTCCACATTCCTCTTGCTGCTCTGCAGAGGGTCCTCTAAGTCTGCTTTAAAAACATCTTCAAGCTACTGTCTACTCTTACATTCCTACAGGGAACGGAGGTTGAAATTGAATTATACAGATTCACACCATACAGGTGCAGTGTGAAAAATCTGAGGAATCACGGCTGACTAAGGCCAACTAACACAAGACAGAATATAAGGGGAAGCATGAGTGATCACATTTTCCAGTGTTGCGTACCGTACATAGCAACAGTGACCTGCACAAACACTGAGCTGATGTCTGTAGGGCTGTACGGTGAGTGCCTGAATCACTGCAAGAAATCAGATGTCAGTCAGAGTAGTTAAATTATGACCATCTGCTCCATTGCGCTGCCTTAACCTTTTCCTCTTATTACTAAGCTTTGGGGAAATTAATCTGACATCTTGTGCAAAAGATAGTGACTAACATGTTGAAAGGAGACCTCTGTTAATTGGCTCAGATTGAGTCATATACCAGGAGCTGTCCCACTGCCAGCTACACAGGCATACACATGCACAGTAGCACCCACATACACCAATCACACATACACCCAAATGTCACTGGCCTACCCCTGCAGGAAAACATACACCGATCAGCCACAACATTCTGACCACTGACAGGTGAAGTGAATAACATTGATCATTTTGGTACTATGTGGTGTTCTGATGGAAAACCTTGGATTTTAACATCCATGTTGATGAGACTTAGACACCCAAATAAACATTGTCCCACAACAAACACACTCCCTCATGCTAATGGAAATCCCAAATGTCACTGGCCTACCCCCACAGAAAAATGAACCCCACCACATGGTAACAACATCAACCAATCAGGAACATGTTGAGGAACATGACAATGGTCCAACATGTTGATGTGACCTCCAGACTTCCTACAGCCCATTCTGATCAAGCATCAACAGGATGCAGTGGAACAAGTTGGATTGACAGAGGCCCCACTGCACAAGACAGAGTACCCAAAGGATCCACTGCCAATGTCCTGGTTCCAGACCCTATAGGACACCCTGAGAGGTCCTCTGGTCCATGTCCAATGGTTTAGAGCATTTTTGAGCACATAAGAGGGACCAACACAATACTAGGCAGGTGGTCATGATGTTATGACTGACTCAAAGCCCAAATATCAGTTAGAAATTCAAGCTGTAGGAGCACCATGATAGCTAAATGGTTACAACACACCATGTCGTCACACCCCTTTCTTCCACTCCAGATCTCCTGTGTGTGTCTTCATTTTCATTTATCCAATAAGGTACTACTGCATGCACCAGATCTTAAAACACATCCTCTACTGAGCTGAAACAAATGATCTAGTAATGGCTTTGTTCAAGACAACGTATTATCTGCAACTATTTTGACAGATTAATTGAATCTGTAATATTTCATGCAAAATACTCATTTACAGACATTTTTAAAAACACAGCCTTGAGCACTGAGCGGTTGTGATGGACATTTTTCATTATTTATGACATTTTATGCCTTGTGAAAAAAACACAAAAAGCCCTGCACACTGGTCCTCCAAGGTTCATGAACCTGTCCTGATGAAGCGGGTTGATTGACAGTGTCTGGGATTTCCTGGGTAGACACTCTTTGTGTGTTGCTCATTGACATTTCATGTAGTAAACAGTTAATTAACAGGAAAAGAGCTGGGAGCTCACATTACCTTAAATGCAGATTTCTAAGTCATCAGACATGAACTTGTGATTTGAACTTTTAATTCAGCTCTCTGTTCTCTGTGATCAGTCCATTTTAATACAAGCAACTGCACACCGTAAGCGTTATTATTGTTCTATATTTGTGTTTATTTGTCTCATTAAAGCAGCTTAGGGACTGAGCTCCTATCAAGTCAGTGTTCTGCTTGTTTAGTTGAATGACAGCAGTAACAAAAGATAAGAGTCACTGAAAACAAGTCAGTGTTAAAGCATACAGTCAGTGATGATGGAGAGGAGGAGGCAACAGAACAGAGGTGTGACCTGCTCTGTGTGACCTGCCTGTCTGCCAGGTGATTGCTGGATGCACGCTGTTGTTTTTTTGCTGGCTGGAAGAAGAGAAATGATGAAGGAGGTAGCAATTACTTTCTGTCGAGGCGTTTCATTGCAAATTGAAAAGTTCAGAGATGACTTAAAAACACAAATTGTTCTCACCAGCAAACAACCTTGTGAGATGTGTACATTTCAGCTGTGTTCGTAGATCCGTCTGTGTTTGTGTGCATAAGATGTGCGCCTCCATGCAAAAGAGATCTCCAGTCACTGAGTGCATTCGTGTGCGCTGAGCGAACAGCGATGCCTCTCGTGGGATTAATTGTTTTCTGACTCATAAGTGCGCTGTCAGGGGACCGCTCAGCCCCACTGTTTGTCTCAGCTCAACACAAACCCTCCAGGAAAAAGTTCACCAGGCTTTAAAATTGTTTGTTTTCATCAAATACATTATGTAACTGAAAGGTAACACGGACCTAATATACATTTAAGCAGATCCTAGAGTGCAGTCACACAACAGCTCCACGGGTCTGAAAAAGCATATGTATATAACTGGCATTCAGCATACAGTACTATGCAAAAGTATTAGGACCTATGGAGGCTGTAGTTCTTATGTATTACTTGGTGCCATTAGGGAGGCGCTGTGAATCCTTTCTGCAGCAGAATAACAAGGCCAAACATACCACAGATGTAGAATTAAGACCTATTTTTCCATTGTAAACCAGTGTGGCATCAACTGACAAAAAGGAGGAAACATGGCTCATAGTGTGTGGTTTGCTGATCAGAAGTGTGTGTGTGTGTGTGTGTGTGTGTGTGCTATCTAAGGCGGGAGCAAATTACTCCCACTTAAGACAGTCAAGAGCTAATCAGCTTTGTGCAGCAGGTACATTTAGATGTATAACTAAAGTCTGAGTTTTGGCTAGAGCTAAGCCTTTGTCAAAGTTTTTCTCTGTGAAACTTTCCCAAAGAGTCCAGATGGTTTGGCCTCCAGAGAACCCTGTTCTCAACGTCATGGTCTCAGTCTGGGATTATGTGAAGATGCGGAGACGGCTCAAATTCACAGGAGATATGTGCAAGTGTACTGAGAAAGTGCAGTGTGTTTAGGTTGAAAGGACCGGTGAGTCTGTCTGGTCCCAAACCCTTCATGTAGACACAGTAAATGAGTGCTGAAACACACAAGTCAACTGTAAATGTCAGAAGTGAGTGCTCCTCTGTGAGATCTCACTTGAAGTTAAGTGATTCAAACTTTTAACACCTTCAAATTTGAACACATCTACCTTGAACAGTAGGGTGCTTGCTTTTATGTAAATTAACAACTAACTGTTTTGATTTACTATATTAAAAATACATGCCTGACCTTAGGAACATAATGCAACAAAAATCAGTACACCTTACATTATGAAGATTAAAATCTGTAAATAAAGACGGAGAGAAGAGAGATGTTGTGGTATTTCTTCTTGAGCTGCTCTTTGCTGGAGGGGTTTCGTTTCTCAGCCCTTCTCTAGAAAATACCCCACAGGTGTTTTCTTGGATTGGATTCTAATTTATCCCATCACTGACCCACCTCTCCCTTAATTACAAAGCCAGAACAGAACAATCCGTTCCTCAGTACCTGTTAGACTCCCAGGGTTTCAAATGAACAGGGATTTAAACTACTCTTGTCCATTTGAGGTCCTGTGGTTTGTAAAGACCAAACAAGCGTATAAATTGATTGGTCATTTGACAAATTGACTGAGTGAACGTGTAGCTGATTAAACACATCAGAAGTCTGCTTGAAAGACACGAGGCTTTGATCATATTGTCAGCAGAGACACAGTATGGGATGTACTCTCTGTATGGCTACATAATGAATGGTGACAATTGTTCGATGTGCTGACACACTTTTTAAAATATTCTTTGTGTAACTCAGTGGAATGTTCCCGTTACTGTACAAACAGAACAATAATACCTCTACCAATAATCCAGTTCAGTGTTATTCAGCTTTTAAACTGGCTGACACTCAGCTCTCTCTGCCCTGCATGCTGACTAATCAACTTCACAGACTCTCTTCCTCCTTTCTTCCAGGTTAGGGCAGACTCTTTAATCAGTGCATTATTCATGATGTCACTGAACAGAGGAGCTGTGGTTTAGCTAACAATGAAAAGAGATAGACAGTGTGGCCTGTCTCTATTAGATGACAACAAAGGCTGAATAAAGCACAGCACGGGCATAAATGACCAGTAATCAGAAACGCATACATCAGGCTGATTAGAAGAGTCCGGATTTCCATTAGGGAATACAGAAACTGATTGACTAAATGTCAGTCATTCATTTACACCTACAGTTAATTCTAATCATGCTTTCTTACACAGTACCACAAACATAGTTCATGAACTTCTGGATACTTGCATACTACTTGATCGGTGTTCTGCTTTTGATGCGAGTGGTCACCAATTCTGGTAGGCCGAGGATGTATGTTGGACTATGTGGAACTGTTTATACCGGCTTATCTTTCTGACAGAGAGTTCTCCCTAGCAACTGATGATAATTCCTTCAGGCACATTTAACTGGTGGAGTACCTCAAGGATGGATTTTAGGGCCTTTTCTTTTTGTTGTTATGACTTTCTCTGTCTTTGGGTAACATGACATGTCTTTCCATGTCTATGCTTGAAGCCACACAGCTTTGTGTGGCTGATGACACAGGACCAGTTGATGCTCTTTCTAGTAGTTCAGGTATCAGTGTCATTTTTCACAAAAGCTTTTATAGCTTAACCAAAAAAACTTGCCATAGGAACAGACATTTTGACCATTAGTTTATTTTTTTGCAGTCTTGTATGGTGGTGTGCTTACTTTTAAGGTAACATAAATAAGCAAGGCGCCAAAGTCTTCAGCTGAGACTCAGCTGTGACTGTCTTTACTGGTAGTTTAATACCGGTGCATTGACTTAGAAGGGCAAACATCTGAGTCATATGAGTCTAGGTGAATTGTCTGTCTAATCAATCAGAATCCAGTCCATATTATAACATTTACATATTTTCTTGGAACAACATATTTATACAGTGAGGCGTCTTTAAAGTTAGATGTTTCATCTCTTTGAAGTTGACCCTCTCCCCTTTTCTCTACTCCACATTGTCCACATTGTCTATATTTGTCAGAAAAATCTGCTCTATCTAACATTTAGAGAAGATTTTTACTAGCTGATTACTGTGCAAGCCCCAGTTAAATTAAACTTAGAAGTGACTTCCCTCTGTCTTATTATATCTCGCTCTTATCTCTGCAGGCAGTCTTGGCCCACCAGAGTGGACATGCACCAGGACATCGAGGACAGCTTGGCAGCTTCGTCCATCTCCCACGCAGGAGGCCCTCAGTCCCCCGCTCGCAGCGCCGAAAACCTGCTGAACGGACATCGCTCCAAAGGCATGATGGAGCTGGGCCGACGGGAAGAAACCACAGTGACCGACTCTCCGGGACCAACGGCACAGGTTCGCTCATCTTCATCATGTTTATCAGCAGACATGGTGGAATGTGTCAGAAGAAGCTGTCTGACCACCTGACAGTCACTTTGGTTCAAGCACACTCTCACCTGTACACACAAACAGTCTTCAGCTTCTTACTTTGAGCTGCTAAAGATTCATGCCTGCCTACACCAGTCAGTAGATGCTCTCACAACACAGCTGCTGCTACCAAACCTGTATTTTGCTTTATAGCAGAAGCGTATGTAAATGACAGTGACTATATTGTGATTTAAAACAGACAGTATGTGATGAATGAGGGACGGGAGCTGAGCAGGGGGTGATTGGATTGTCTGTCTGGGATCTCTGGTAATGACAACAAGACGATGTGAGAATACAGATGGCTGCCCTCACTCCTGGATACTTCCAGCCCATGGTAAAGCACTGTAATGCATCTGGCTGCCTCTTTTCTTGTTTTCTCGTTCCAGGGAGCCTGTGCTGCCGCCTCGGGCCCTGCTCCTGGCTCTGGTTCTGGGAGTGTGAGGGCTGCCACTCCTTCCACCTCAGGAGCAGCCAAGCAGCGAACCTGCCTGTTCAGGTCTGATAGATTGAGGGTTACATTTTTAAAAGAACAAAACATTTTATGGTTCAGGCGTAAAGATTTGCTAGTCTTCTCTTGTAATGTTACATGAAATCAAATGTTTTGGGTTTTACTGTTATTCAGATAGAATGAAAAATTTAAAGACATCATCATCTGAAGACAAACTATCAATGGATTTACTAAGATGATAACAGGATAATGAATCGATACTGAAAGTAATCATCAGTTGCAGTCCTGCTTGGATTCAGAGTTGTCTGATGCTGCTGTGATCTCGCTCTGATCTGGTAACCTGAGTGAAATCCATCATGTCTGATTGTCAGGGTGGAGGAAGATGAAGAGGAGGAGGAAGAGCAGGACCCGTCTCCCCTCCCAACCCAAGTGATCCTGCGGCGCAAACCCCCCTCCATCACCAACCGCCTCACCTCCAGGAAGAGTGCCCCAGTCCTCAACCAGATCTTCGAAGAGGAGGGGGAGTCGGACGACGACTTCGACATGGACGAGGGCCTGCCACCCAAACTCAGCCGCCTCAAGATGAACATGGCTGGGAACGCAGGTAACCTGAGCTCTGGGGCCGGATCCTCGTCGTCGCCGGGGTCCACGCAGAAGCGCTACCACCGACGCAAGAGCCAGGGCAGGGGGTCGTCATGTTCCAGCTCTGAGACCAGCGACGACGACTCAGAGAGCCACCGGAGGCGTCTGGATAAAGACTCGGGCTTCAGCTACGGCTGGAACAGGAGGGACAGCAGCGAGGGGCCACCCGGCAGCGAGGGGGGAAACGGGGGAGGCAGCAGCTCAGGGCAGGGGAAACCCCCAGCAGAGGGAGGAGGCTCCTCTGGTCCAGACAGAGGGAGTCCTCCTGGAGCAGGAGGCAATGGAGGAGGAGAGGGTGGCGGTGGTGGAGGGGGGAGTGGGGGAGGAGGAGGGGGTAATAAAGGACAGGACAGCCCCTCCAGTTGTTGTAACAACAGTAGCACTACTAACCCGTCCCTCAGCTCTCTGTCCCGGTCGTCCCGCACGCCGAGCCGCAGCACCGAGCTGGTGGAAAGTCTGAAGCTGATGAGTTTGTGTCTGAGCTCCCAGCTGCAGCAGCACCGCGGGGGGCGGGGCAGTCGGGGTGGGGGAGGAGGGAAATTCATCATAGACCCTCGCAGCCTCTCAGGAGGGAGCGTGAAAATCCAGGAGAAATCAGCCTGGAGGATGTGCATCGGCTCCACCGGGAGCCTGGACACCATCACCCTCCCCACCACCACCACCACCGGCAGCCTGACTCGCACCCACACTGCGCAGCACCACCACCACCGCAAAACTGCACCGCACGGGGCCCCCGGCCTGCATGCAGGGCCGGGCGGCAGGGACGCTCACAGCAACCTGAGCGCACTGAAAAACGGCGTGCTCCAACTACCTCTGTGTGAGAAGACCATCTCCGTCAACATCCAGCGGGGCGGAGGCTCCAGGGATGGCCTGCTCTGTACCTCAGCTCCAGCCAGCTGCTGCCAGGTCATCTGAAGCTCTCTGAGCCCTTGTGGACCTTCACCCACCTCCACACTTCTCATCTTTTCTCTCAATCTTGTGTATGATCTCTGCTCTGTGCCCCATCATCCATTTGAACTCTCCTTCTGTTTTCTTCACCTCCATGCGTTGTGTTTGCTGTCGCAGCTCGCTGAGCTCTCATCACCAGCTCTCCTGTCACTCTGTTTGCTCTGTGCTCTGCTTCCTGGATGTGTTTCTGCTGCCTGGTGTTGGTTGTTTTTAACATCTATTAGTGTTTTCACTTCATCATTTTATCCTTGTTTTATGTTTCCCAACGGTATTTTTACATTCTTAATTTGAATCTGATGGTTTTAAAGCATATTTAAACTAGGATGGTTTGAATTAAAGGAAAGCAGAGTCCAGACAGACAGACAGAGTATTAGGGCCACAGTATAAAGCACTTTGACAAGCATGTCCTAATGTAATTGTGAGAAAGTCATGTTTTGAAAATGAAGTCACATTTTGGAAAAAGGTGATTCTACTTTAAGATAAAGTGGAAACTTAAAGATAAAATATTCTCAAACAAGCGTCTGCAGGGTTCACCAAGAACCACAGAATACAGTGTCATACTCTGTTTACAGTTGAGAGAAAGATATCAGTGAAGAGCAGAATAGATGACATGGCCGAGGATTATTCACCAGGTGAATTTCTCAACATTTACATGACATTTTTGTTTGTCATTCTGAGCTGTACACAACAGTAATCCACAACTGTGTCATTAATTAGTCTGTAAACACAGCCAGGAGCTGGTTAAGCAGCAATGTCACCTGCTGGAAGGACTAACCAGTGGAAAACAACCTAGTTATGGTTCACATGCAGGACGTCTGCAGGTCTTGACTTGACTTTAATACACTGTGCTCAATTCCTTTAGAAGGTAATAAAAAAATCTTGTATTTCAATCACAAAAGACTAAAAAATGTATACATGACTCGTTGTGTGATTGCAGCTGTTACAAGATGTTCTGTGACTGCTGAGATGCTGTTCACACCTTTTCATGTCCAGTCACTACAGCTGGAAGATCAGCAACTCAGAAATTAAATGAACCTGTGTGGGTCCAGGTTGCTAACTTGGAATTATTGGTAATTACATCTGACAACACCGTCATGGAAGTGTTAATAGATTCCTGCACTTCATACATAGTTGTCGTGCTGACTTGACTGTCCAACAGGTGTTAAATAACATCATAGGAGGCAGATGTGGTGAACACTGCAGAACTGTACTGAAGATTTTCCAGACAGTTTTCACTGAGATCACATGCAGCCTTCTGTGAGTAACATGACTGATTAGTGCAGGCTAGACAAAGTAGTAAAAGCTACAATAAATCAAGGTTTACACTTTGACCGACTGTCATTTCAGTCCTGCAGATGAAATCTGTTTATAAGACTACAAGCTGCTTGTAAAACATCTTCTTCTTACATTATCGCTAAAATTCACACAGCTTCTTTTTAAAATAACCGCCTCTTCTAAGGATCTAACTTATTTCTTTAATTACAACCTTTTTCTGTAAAATTGTGAGTTTACTCTTGACATTACGGGGTTTTTTTGATAAAACTTTTTAAAATATAAATCTTTATTTATATTTTATCCTAATATTATAACTTAATTT
This sequence comes from Dascyllus trimaculatus, assembly GCA_024666655.1. Classification (NCBI taxonomy): domain Eukaryota; kingdom Metazoa; phylum Chordata; class Actinopteri; family Pomacentridae; genus Dascyllus; species Dascyllus trimaculatus. The sequence goes on from CM045451.1 coordinate 33,512,053, forward strand.
TACAATTTTAACCTTTGTCCTCGTAAAATTAAAGCTTTATTCTTGTTGACTTTTTTCCTCAAAGTGACGACTTCATTCTGATCACATGACGGCTTATTTCTCCACATGTCGGTGTCTGAACACTCCGGGTGGTTGAAAGGACAAGCAGAGAGGAATATTAGTCAGTGCTGGAGGAACAAGTGCTTCTCCTTAGTCATACAAACCAACACTCCCTCAGACGACGTCCCCTCCCTCCCTCACCTCTAAGCTTTGGTCATCTCTGAATGCTAGCCAGCGGTGAGGTCACTGATCAGCTGGATTCTAAAGCGGTTTCCATGAATACGAATCCATTCAGTGCATCTTATCCAACTACTTCTGTCTGTGAAGGGAAGAGAAAATGTTTTTGACTCCATGTTGCACTCAGACAATCTGTTTTCTGTTGTTTCCGAGAATCATTTATGGGTGAATCGAGCTTCGTGCAAACCTGCTGGTCACAACCCTTTAAATCTCTTCAGAGAGGCAGCACTCCTTCAGATTTGAATCGAGGAAGAGGAGAAGCTTGGCGGTTCGTCAAAGTGCATGTGAGTGCAGCACTGTATTGATTCCGTAGCAAGACGGTGCTCCCCATGTTTGGAAAGGTTACTGCTGACCACATATTTAAAAAAAAATGAGGTGTTATTTTTTTATTCACATGACGTTGTGTTGTTTGCTGATAGAGGACGTTTGTTGTTTCCAGCCACCAATAACCAGTGGTTCCCCAAAGCTTACTGTACATGAGGGTGCAGGGTTAGTCGAGTATGTACATACAGTGTGATGAAAAGTAAAAGTTTATTTTTTAAAACTTGTACATTTTTTTGAGCGATCTGCTGTTTGAAAATGTTCGTTTTTTGTTTTGGTTTTCTTTTAAACTGACGGGGGTCTGCATGAAGTGTCATTGGCGAGGAGTGTGTGCTCCAGTAGGAAGTCTCTGGTGCAGGGGGGAAGCGTCGATGACTTGCAGCTTTAAAATGAGCTGAAACAAGACGACAGAGAGGAAAAAGGGGAATGGGGAAATTCTTTAAGGGCATTGGCAATAAGCTATACCGTGTGTTGCAGCTATCTGTACAGAAACGTTTTTCATTAGTTTCATTTTTTAAGATTCCAGACTTGCGCGGCCTCACAGCGGCTGCTGTAGACTCAAAAAAAAGGAACGTTTTAAAATATTTTTTCTCTTTGGTTGTTGTCTGAGATTTTTTTTTAAACCAAATGTAAATAGATTTGTAAATATGGTGCTCTTTCTCTTCATCTAGAACAGCAGAGTGAACCTTTTGGTGCATAGCTGTACAATAATCTAGCCTTATGATAATTACTGTAGTAATACTGTATGGGTGTCTCAGCTAAAAATAAAGCCGTGTGAGAAAAACGACACGATTCTATTCATACTGTCAGGTCTCTTTGACTGTTGTCTTACTCAGCTGTATCCAGGTGAATGACGTGCATGTGTTTCAATGTTTGACATTCAATGACACTGAGAGAAGAGAGAATCAGGAGCAGGAATGTTACTGGACCAAAAAGCAACAGCAGAAGGGGAAGAAGAAGGAGGGAGGGAAAAAAAGACGAGCTGGAACTGACAGAAATATTCAGTGTATTATTCTGTAGTTGATACCTGTTGTCAGACGTTACATATAGCTATGGTAATATCCAAAAAAATAAAACGTGGAATACTGTCTCATAATTGTGGTCTCCAGAGTCTTTCTTGTTAACGTTTGTCAAGAATGATTCCCAGTGTTGTATTTATTCTCTGCTATTGAAGTGAAATGTCTTCCATTCACTGAAAAAGTGCTGCATTTTGGCTGCAGGGTCTGTGGTCGAGACAAATGTTTATGTGAAAATCTGAGGAACAGATGGACGTGTCGATAATATATCATTAAATGTTTCTAAAGGTTTCAGGAGAGCTGTATTTCCCACAGATTGCAGTCCATCAGCAGGCCTGCAGAAGATCAGCAAACCAATGTGTGCACAGTCTAGCAATCTATTCCCACAAATTGATTAATCCACATTATTCTTCTCTACCATGACCCGCTTTGTAGTTCACCACCGTGTCCCGTGTGAAATTATGACTCCGTAAAGGTGGAGTCAGCGATCGTAATCGAATTCTTTTAATTCAGTGAGTTTCTCTTCACAGTCCGCTAGCTGTTGTTCTCTGTGTGCACTGGAAGACAAGGTTTATACAGGTTGTGGAAATGGGACACAATCCACTCGACACTATGCCAGCGCGTCCTGTGCATGATCGCACTTTGTACAGGGAAGTGGGGAGGGAAGAGGGCCGTGGGAGCAAGGGGATGCTAATTCTGGCCAATGCTAACCACCGAAATTCCAACCATCTTTCTCCAGAACTGCAAGACTCCACTTGTAACTTTTCTGCCACTTGGGGGTGACAGAAACAAGCTGCAAACCCAACATTCGTAGCGTTACATTATACAGTTGTTAGGAACTGATGAATAAAAGTTCAGTATTGAGTGTCCTTTAGGTCTGATTTCATCTCCAACACATGATAAAACATCTAGTTCTTGCTTTCTGTTCACAAGCTAGCTGCTAACTTGAGTTATGAAACCAAAACTAGCTGAAAGATGCTAAAATGCTTCACAAAACTGAGCTGATTCTAGTCAGTCATGCAGTAGTTTGATCTAATGTTAATATAAATTGATTCTGATCACTAAATTCATCCTGTCATGAAGATACAGAGCCATGTGGGTCAGAGACTGGAGGCAGCGTTTGATCCAGGTCACTGAAGGTGTTGAAAAGCAGTCGGTGGTGATTAACATGCTGCATGACACCGAAGAGCTTTACTCTCTATGTTTGGCAACCTCAACTCTCCGCCTCACTACTCAAGTAACCCAGAAGCATCCAGACCAGATGGCACGCGGCGACTTTATTCGGAGTTGATCATTCTACGAGCCCGCCTTTTAATTTCCTCACACAAACACAGCGGACCTTTTAGCCAGAGACAGGGAGCTCAGTGTCGAGCACGTTTCAGGCCTCCGGCGCTCAAATCCAATAAGTTCAAACAGGTACAGCTGGACACACATCTCATTTCCTTGTTTAGGAGTTTATTTAAGCCGAGGATGGGAGGTTCCAATGTGCTGTTGCAGCTTCAGTACAATTTTTAAAGGTAAATACCAGAGGACAGTGTGTGGAGCATATAAAAACAAGATTGCATTGCATTTCAAGGCACCAGGGGTGTTACAAGAGTGCATGGTTTTAGACTTCAAGTCATAGTCCTCTACACTGGAAGCAACTAACTGACATTAGATATAAGATAACACACCAGTCACATGCGAAAACAAGACACCCCAATAAAACCAACATGTATTATGATCTCTTGTGTCTGGAAGGAAAGGAAGGCCAAAATAATTTGCATCTTATTGTGAAATTTAACCATACTGATCACTGACTGACGGTTCAATTTTACATGGTTTGGATTCCAACAAGGTGTTATCGAGCTTTGCCACATGAGAAACTTCACTCTATCAGCTTATTAAATTAGATTATAATCACATGACTGATAGACTGTAACCTGACAGGGCAGAGGTCGGATATATTTCATTCAGCCCTTACGTGTAAATGTTTTATCTATTTGTTATAATGTTGTAGATAAGAGTTCCAGTTTTAGTACATGATGTTCAGTGACATTTTCCTGTGATCCAGCTGTCAGAAGTCTATTTATGTTGATGTACTCGCACTCACTGACCAGAAATTCTCCAGTGGAGTTGGACCTTGAATGCATGCTAGCAGGCTTAGCCTTCAAAGCTGCAGATGATGCATAATTTATATGAATTTATGATGCACTAACTCACATTGTAATCAACCTTGTTAAATTACCCATGATGAAGTTGCAGTTTTGAAATGTATTTTCTACTGTCTTTTCTTATCATTAGGAAGCAGCATTTGACTACCTTCACTGTCAGGATTATGGCCAATGAGCCACTGTTAAGTGATTAGATTTTCAAAATAAATGAGGAAAATGATACTGTCTTTGGTTCGCTTCACGTGAAAATGTACCAAACTATGAATTGTGAGCCTTTTCCAGTCGTGATTACATTTCACAGTAAGTGTTTTGGTTGCTTTTAACAGTTAAATCTTCATGGCCTTTCCTTACTTATATAATTGAAGTGCTGAGGATAAAAAAATAATCTAATTACAAGCAGCTTTAATACTGAAAGACAGTCAACGTCAGTTGTTCTACTGTCAGTCAAGCCAGGAGTTTATTCAGTGGAGACTGTCTAAGGGTGTTAACTGTGCATACACCATCAACCATCACCCTGCAGGCTTCATAATTCTAACTGTTGGTGGACAAACTTTTAAATTTGCATCATCCCAAACCTCAATATCAGATGAACCCAACACAAAGTGACTTCAGTGGCTAAAGAGCAGAACACAAGCATAACGGAAAGTTAATTTCATCAACCATCTTGGACATAAAATATGTTTTTGTTTTCTCTACAGTATATCATGATTACAGCATCTCTCTGTGATTTGAACACCTGGCCCATATTTCCCACCATTTATCCCATGAGCACACAACCCCAACACAACACCTCATTACAGTACATGTAATGTAGAGGCCGGCATAATACATTTGGTATGCAGCTATGCATCAAACCAGCCTTCTTCTATTCCACCCCTGGAATAGTAAAACCATCATTTTAGTGTAAACTTATCCCCCTTCAGTGATGCGGTAAAGATACTGCTGGATAACAGTGAACCCAAAAGCAACATAATACATACATATGAGGAGTGTCTGTCAATACGTAAACAGGAGTCGTCATCAGTGTCTGTAGGGCCTCTTCTCCTCCTCACTGGAAATTCTTGCTGAGCTCCGTGGCTTCCAGCATTTTCTGAAACGCACAGGACAAACAGCAAGTTCATATTCATCCAGTTCATTGCAGGAAAGTGCAATGCATGTGTGTGTGTGTGTGTGTGTGGATAGTGATTGAAAACCTGATGAGAAGAAGTCCAACTCCCCACCAAACTTACATACAATGTTGAAATCATTGTTTCTGTAAAGACACACTGTTGTGTGAACACTTGAGATACATCTGAGGATGAAAGATCCATAGTGTGCACAGTCAATAATTAGTTTTTCAAAGCTCGAGGACACTGCAGAGGTCACGTCAAATCCAAAAATGCACACACCACTTCCCTGCTGGTGTTACCTGTTTTATAAGTGTCCCTTTAGGCAGCTTTCTGTTTCCTGAAATGACATTAAGTGCTGAGCGGCGAGGGGGGAGCAGGGTTTTTAAAATAGCATTACATGTGAGCAGGACAGTCACTCTGCAGCAGGCTGCAGGGTCTGGACAGTGTCCCGCAGATGGAGTCTGTCAGGGCTCTCTGGATCGCACAGAGACACAGAGAAAGTGTTCTTTGTGCTGCTCTGCTGACAGCATATATCTCAGAGAGGATCACGGGTTTGACTGGAGCAGGAGTGCGTCCCTATCAGTGCTGGCTGGAGTTACACTGTAAGCAAAAACCTGATCCTGATGCATAGATGTGATCTTCTCACAGCTGTCTAAACACCAGAAGTCTGTCCGCCAGGATTTTTCCACAAGGTTAGACAGGAGCGGAAAGATCAGCTCGTACGGAAGATGTAAATAGAGATGTGCAGCACAGGAAGACAGCATCATGGAAGAAGATCTGTGAACTCTGACCTCGGACCTAAATCTAAATCTCAGCACCTCATCTCTGTGCTACAGCACCCTGGCACAATGTCAATCTGTATATAACAAACATACACCGATCAGCCACAACATCATGACCACGGACAGGTGAAGTGAATAACATTGATCATATTGGTACTATGTGGTGTTCTGATGGAAAACCTTGGATTTTAACATCCATGTTGATGAGAATTAGACACCCAAATAAACATTGTCCAGAACAAACACACTCCCTCATGCAATGTCACTGGCCTACCCCCACAGGAAAATGAACCCCACCACATGGAAACAACACCAACCAATCAGGAACATGTTGAGGAACATGACAATGGACCAACATGTTGATTTGACCTCCAAACTTCCTACACCCCATTCTGATCAAGCATCAACAGGATGCAGTGGAACAAGTTGGATTGACAGAGGCTCCACTGCACAAGCCAGAGTACCCAAAGGATCCAGTGCCACCATCCTGGTTCCAGACCCCACAGGACACCCTGAGAGGTCCTCTGGTCCATGCCCAATGGTTCAGAGCATTTTTGAGCACATAAGGGAGACCAACACAATATTAGGCAGGTGGTCAGAATGTTATGTCTGATGGGTGTATGTATGCACACACACACACACGCTCTTATGCATTAACATAAAATATACACACATGACTGCAACTCTTGCACAATAAACACTGCACTTTAGTTTCACAGTCTTCCTACTGCTCATTATTTATGACTTTTTCTACTTTTTATAGATTCTTATCTATCATTTCTTTAGATTGCACAGCCTTGTGGAACAGTCGCTTTGCATTTCACTGCCCATACTGTATGAGCTTGTGACAAATAAAAACTCTTGATCTTGAATCTTACAGTTCACTGCAGACAGTTTTTGGCTCCACTTGGCCTCCATGCTTCTCCAACAGTTCCTGGTCGCTCTTTAATATATTACAGTGTAGGACTTTGAAGACGTCCCTCTTCCCTCGATGCTGATCTTGGCAGAGTTGCGTTTTAATCAATTAATCCTTCCGTGCTTCTGGCAAGAAGCGAAGCAGGCAAATTACATCTGAGCTTGAGAAGTGTGGGATGTTATTAAAGTTTGTCCCAAAGACAGATCCGTGGGGAGGTTGTGCTGAGGCAGCCGTTTAACTTCGGAGCTGATTCTTCAGGGGCAGCAGAGGGCTTCAACGCATACTGACTCCCTCAGGAAGGGAAAGGAGCAATTACAGTAAATCCTTTCAATAACAAGCAGAAAGACTGGATTGTTCCTCCAGGGGGAGAAACCAAAGAATTAATGTGTTTTACTGTCCTGATAGTTAACAAACAGGATGTCTACAGCCTGGATTTACACTCAGAACTTTTGTCTGCTGAGTTAGCAAGTTTGTCACACACTTGCTGCTTCCAGGCTCCAAATCAGCTTCTATTTTCTGCTTTTTAGTGTTTTTATTCATCACAAATTGTTTTGTCCTCTCTTTTTGTCTTACATTTTCTCTACTAAACAATAAATCAACAATGAAACTCACGTGTCTGTATAAAGTACCCACGGTAAAGACAGAATCCTATTCATGCTGTTTTTAAAAAAATGACTCATACCACTGAGAAAAACCTGGAACCTTCTCTTTGTGTATTGTTTTATTCAATAATCCCACAGCTCACTGTGAATGATGTCTTACGTAATACGTTGTCACCCTGCTGTCCTCAGAGCTTCGTCTCCAGAGCCAGAGCCGCTGTCTGTTCTATATGTCCTTCTAATGATCTGATATGTCAGTACGTATCAGTGAGGAGAGGAAGCAGCACTCTACAGAGCCTACAGGCACATGTTTGAATGGCTATCTTTGTGAGGACATTCACTGGTCATGCACTCCCCTGACCGCAGCTTTGACCATCACAGGTAACTCTAACCCAACCACAACCTAACTCTAACTGTAACCCTAAAGTCAAGTCCTCGACTTCAAACAGCCCTTTGAAGGGGCGTGAAAAATTGCAGATCAGCCAAACTGTCCTCAGTCAGATGGTCTAGAACCCAAACTGGTCACTTAAAAAGCTGGAAAATACACCCAGAGCTATGCTTTCATCACTTCAGAAGAAATGAGATTGATCTTCCTTTACTTCTTGCCTTAACCAAGTCCAAACCTAACCATACTCTATCCATAAAACTATGGATAAACTGATTATTGGTCTGGTTGATTATCGTGGCTGATACTTAATATGATAATTTTTCAGATTATCGGTATCAGCAAATTATTGACCGATTATTAATAAATTAAATGCACTACTTCAGGACTGATGCAGCCTCCTCTCTCTGTCTGTTGTCACTCTTTGGTCTCAGAAAAGTCTCTCAAGCAGAAACTGCAAAAACTGAACAAGAGACCCAATCCAGGAAATTAGCAACTCTCACAGTGGCTAAAGCTATGCTAACAGTTAGCGGCTAAGTTGGAGGGCAGCCACGGACTACCCTGAAACAGAGTTTGGACAACAATAATCAATAATGCTTTAAGATGTGGACCTCAGTGGGCAATAAAAGTGATAGAACAGTGAAGGATTAAGAAAACAGAAGAACAGCAGATGTAACTGCAGGAGACAAACTGATCAAACCAAGTCGATCCCACATAAACAGAGGAGAACGTCCTAATTTAATCACTACTATGTCTATTTTACATATTCACTTATAGTCATTCCGATTAATGAAGAAGCCTAGTTATGAATTCCAGGTTTCTTGCTATTAAATGTTGGTAAAACATTATACAACATGTATATCGGCTCAAAAATATTAGTCATCGGCCTGTTTTGATCTCCAGTAATCAGGGTGGGTCAAAAAAAGAAAATAAACAACTCATCGGTGGATCCCTACTTGAAATAAGTCTTTACATTTCCATTAGAGAGACTTTGCCTGCAAAAGGAAGTCAGGCTGCAACAAAAAAGATTTATATCCTCACAACATGAATTAAAGTTTACTGACAAACAAAAGCACTAAAATGAGCTGAGCAGTCTGTTTTCCTCTGCACATGTAACTACAAATGTCCACATCTACAAAGCTGTACACTTACATGCCCTCACACCCTTAAACATACACATATCCCCTTCTGCATTCTGATCATACAACCACAGCAGATGTGGGCTTATTTAAACCTGGGGGTTACTCACTGTTAGAACAGTGCTCTAAATCAGGCCTGCTGCAGATACAAGCTAAACTAATAAAGTGATTGTCTGACAGGCCTGTGTGTGTGTGTTTGTGTGTGTGTGTGTGTGTGTGTGTGTGTGTGTGTGTGTTACAACTCCTGACCAATCGCTGGTCATTTTCTGTGCTGTGGTTGTCAGAAAAATTGAATGAATGAACTCACATGTCGTATGCGAGTGTAATTATTTGTCCAGTGTGTTCTGCAGCCATGGAGCTGCATTGGGAGCCTCTGTTGCTTCCTGTGAAAATAAACTGTGTATTTCGATGTGCATGGGACATATTACACAGCAAAACTGTAATGCTTTGTCAAGGTCTGGGCTGTAGCTACGATGTGTGCAGAATGAAGGCTGTGAGGCCGTCTATTGAGGACCTGTTCTGCTGAGTCTTCATCCCCGACTGCTGACTCCGACTGATGGAAGATTTGAAGCTTTATTTAAGGCTTAGCTTTCACCCCTTAACTTAACTGGCGGCGGGAGACTCCTGTATTTCAGTGCCTTTCTTACAGTCCTCGGCGACAGTGACCTTCATCTGACCTTCAACTAGAGCTGGGGTTTGATATCATTTTATCTCACATAAAGCCATAATCAAATCAGGTTATTAAGTCGGAATCCCTTCAAACCCCTGATAGAACCTCATAAAGTTTTCTTCCATCCTTTTAAGGTACAAATATATATACATAACTACGAGTCACAGAGCTAGTTCAGATCTGTTATCAGCTGTTGTTGGGCAAGAATCCAGAACTGTCTCAGGGTAGATTTTTAGTCGGTCAGTTCAATTCAATTTTATGCATATAGCGCCAATTCACAACATGTCACCTCATAGCACTGGACATAGTAAGGTAAAGACCTTAGGAAATTTAAACTAAGGACAGTTGTCTTTGGATTCCATTTGAGCAAGCAGTCGGCGATGGCGGGAAGGAACAAAACAAAACAAAAAATACTCCTACAGAACCAGGCTCAGGGAAGGCGGCCATCTGCCTTGACCAGTTGGGGTGAGAGTGGGCATGAGGGGGGTTGGGGGATAGCAGGAGGGGTTGGAGTGGGAATGTTAACAACCTGTAGCTACAACCTGAAAGTGAGCTTAGCAGTAACAGATCTAAAACATTATGGCACAACAGCTGGAATATACTGGCTGTGCACCTCATTCTAATCCAAATGACCGAAGTCGAGATTCACAAATATGAGTGCAACGACTAAAGATTGGTTTTAAGTATAAAGGTTGAAGTGGGACTTCAGTGTATTTAAGGTGCTGCAATCAGTGTCACAGTCTCGGTTCACTGATGATCAAAAAGTGATGTTGCACAGAGACGTGTCTTTTTACTTAAACACTATCTGGCAGAGTTCAGGAAGTGACAGAACTGGTCTTCACTAATAAACATCATAAGGAGAGATAACAGATTTAATAAGAGCTTTAAGACTCCATGTATTGTCAACCAGGAAATGGATTCAACATATAAAGCCAAGTTAGATTTTCTAGTCTAACCCAATATATATTAAAAAATGTCTCAATGGGCTTTAAAGGGCTGCAACAGCAATCCAGAGTCTGCATAAACACTTATTATGCAAAATATATGAGGAATGGCAACATAACATGAAGCTATCGTCACACATTCTGCTTTGAATACAAGCTCCTGTGCATGAAATGCCACTAAATGCAATTTGTCAGTACTTTCAGGTTTTATGGCATGGATGAGATGTGATGTAACATCTCAATATGGGCTGCTAAATCAAATGCATGAATGTATCTGCATCAGCCAGGACAACCAGCGCTCACCCGAACCCGACACAGATTAGATAAGAAACCCTGTTGTCATTATACAGAAGTTCAAGACAGCAAAGTGACTACATTCCAAAGGCATTCCCTCAGTGAAACATGTACAAAACAAAAAGGTAGTCTAAGAAAAGATGTTCTCGGTACAGATAAAAACCACTGGGACAGTTTAAAACTTAATAAATATGTAAAAGTGCAAAGAGTTAAAGTGCTAGGTGTGGCAGCAGAAAAGGCAGATATAATTAACAGTACATGTAAACACCATAAACAGTGTAATCAGCTGTTCTCCAGCGGTGTGTCAGTGAGTGGACAAACCAACAGCAATGTACAGCAGGAGTACTGGGTATATTTAAAAAAATACATAGGAAGACTTCTCATAAAACCCTGTTCAAAATTTTTTAGCATGTATTCACTGCGGTGGCATCCATGTGACATGTAACTATTGTTGATTTAATGACGCCATGCTTACGGTATGACAGGATCTTGCGCTGCACGTTCATTCTGCTGTGACTGATCTGCTCAGATGGTGCCTCAGATCAAGGTGACTTGTAGCTGGAGAAGTGCAGCCAAGAAACTCACTTATCTGTCTGATCAAGTGTCTCCTGTGGGATTGTGAGGCCTCCTAACAACTTTATCCCACAGCACCTCTCTGTGTCTGAACACTGAGAGCCAGTGAGCACACTGTATCCTGCCACATTATTATTCTATGGAACAGCATGGTGGGGAAAGGGCATCTTGTTGCATTTTATCCTAATCAAACACTCCGGTCTAATTTTTAAATGTAATTAACAGGTAATCATAACTCACAGCATCATTAAATTATACAAGAGTCTCGTTTCTCCGGTTTCAAATTGATTTGCGCCTCATGCATGTTAAACAGCCTTCCTGGCTATAACCGCCGAGAAACTCTTTCTGACAAATTGTTGTGCATGACTAATTTCCATTCATGTGCACATTAGTCTGCTTCCATATTGTTCACCTTCTCAGAATGTAATGAAAACACTAAAACTAACAAAGTGCTTCACTGAATGACTTTTTAAAAAATCTCTCTCTTTGGCTCTCACATATAACATAAATCTTTAAAAATGGCTCACAAACACCGTGTGTCTTTAAAAAATAAACTGCTCAATTATACTGGTATATCTTGGACAATACAATATGATTATTGAGGGGAAAAAATATGTTAAATCTGCAAAAAATCTATGGAAACATAAGAGGAAAGACATCAACACATACATCCGACATGGTTAGAATGCTTCATTTAAAGCTACTAGAGCTTTTCATAAGAACCTCTTCACAATATGTCCTGCTTTATATGTGTGCCGACACTTTCAGTGGTCAAACTACTATGAAAAACTAGGGATGCACGATAATATTGGTGTCCGATAATTATCGGTTAATTTTGGGAAATTATGACGTCATTCCGATAATAAAAAAATCAGCTGATAAAATGAGCCGATAAAAATAAAGACTTGGAATCTTGGTTTTTGCCGTTGGTCTGTGTGTTCTGGTTTGTGCTCATGCCTGGTTCCTCAACTCCTCCCCTCCTTGACGGTACTGTCGCATGTGTGTGATGTAATAACACTGCGCGGGCAGAGGAAAACAAGCAGCATGGCGTGGCACTGACCAGTGTGGACTTTCTTTACTATGTCAGAAAAAGACATTTCACTAGGGCTGGTGCTGAATATTGGAATATCCGAATATTGGTTCATTGTGGTGGTATTCAGATAATAACTTTGAGCGCCGCTGCCGAGCGCTGCTGCCGAGCGCTGCTGCCGAGCGCCACTGCCGAGCGCCACTGCCGAGCACCGCTGGGTGCCGCCAAGCGTCGCCAAGTGCTGCCGAGCATCGCCAAAGCTCTAGTATGCTGCCGAGGCTCTAGAACGACGTGGTTGTAGTACGTGGACCTGCCAACTCCGGTGTCCCCGCTCCCTCATGCTCCCGCTCCCGCCTTCCCCGGCTGACACTGCGGCACGAACCCAATCGGTTGACATTATCAGTTATCGGCTGCAAGAAGTATAAAATTATCGATTATCGGTATCAGTTGAAATTGGCCTTATTGTGCATGCCTATGAAAAACACAAAATATTAAAGCAACCCGAATCCAGAAATACCAAATAACACTGCAACTGTTGGATGGGATTTCTCATGTGGCATCTTCTAACCAAGCAGTCGACCTGATCGTCCTCCAACAATCTGTTCTGTACATCTACTACTTAACTCAATATATTAAAGCAATGGTTCATCTTAAGTAGCACGCAGCAACTTTAATGTCACTCTAACTCTGTCTGAATAGTTTTCTGTCTGTCTGCGTGTGTTTCTGAGTCTGAGGTCAAACACACTCCACTGCAAGCAGGGCCGACAGACAAGTCGTGAAAAGGACCACATCTAAGCCCCAGGGCATACAGTAAATCTTAACGCAGTTATACAGCAGGTCAGAAGTGATGACACTGACGTTTGGCGCCATGCTGACAGTTAAACTACCAACAACTCTTTGTCATCATGGCTGTGACCACAGTGGAAACGGTGATCTTACTGAACTGCTAAACACAATATCACAGATGTTAAATCACAAATTCACAACAAAATCAAAATTAGATGAGTAGTCATGATTTATAATAAGTCAGGTCATCCAGTCACTCAGCAGTCAAAACCCAAAACCATTTAGTAATGTCATAAGAGTGTCCAAACTCACACACAACCTGAGCTACTTACCCTCCATGGAGCTGTCTCTGCAGAACCAAGAGACCACAGAACAACACTGATTAAACCAAACCTCTCTGGCTGATGTAAGGGTTTGCACAACCCAAGAGTGGAAATACACATCAATAGATTATTGTATAAGATTGGTGCGGTTTTATCCTGGAAAAGTATCTTTGACATATCAGTGGTAAAGATCAAGAGAGGCAGATCTAATTTTCTCCATGATTTGTCAGAGCGGGACCGTATTATGTAAAATTTCCCTTCAGTGGATGGGGACGCTGTATGGAAAATGTTAAACTCATAAATTGCCATCACACCGCGAAGCAGCGGAGGACTAACAGAAACCACGTGAAACAAATGACGAACCAAAAGCCAAAGAGCTCATCAGAGAAGCACTCAGCCCTGTCAGTCCACATCAAACAAATGGCTGCGGTGCAGAGTGAGCTAATGCTTTACTGTGGAGCCATATCGATACTATTAGCATAGGGCACACCATTTGTCTTCAACAAAGTGGTCTGGGACAGGCATCAAGAGCCCATTCTGAATGCTAAATGGGAAGCTATAGACCAGTATGCTGTTGTGGTCCTATGTATGAGACTTCCACTTTAGTTTGTCTCGGCTGTTAGGCCAGACTTTGAAGAGGGAGTTACTGCCTCACTGCAGCTGCAAAATACATGGACTTCCTAATGTGTGTTTGAGTAAATCATCATGCTGACAAACTGGTGCAGTCACACTATTAGCACAGAATGTCACAGAACAGGGTGGAAACCCATTCAAAAAGGGATGAAGCTGCACGTTTTGTGAAAGATAAGTGGTTGCAGATAGCTGGCACTGACAGTACACTGAGCAGAGTTACAATAGATTAAGTGTACTGACAGTGAGGTTTAAGTCTGTCACATAGCCACGCTATACCCATGGCTGGTCAAGCACAGCAGTATTCATATCACAGCAGCTGCATTGTAAATCTACCACTTAAGCTAATTCTATTTTAAATTTTTAATGGATGAGGGGGAAAAGTCTTTTTTTAAATGCCTGAAATATAACAGGAAAGGTTGAAAGCAATTCTCTGGATGCTTTCCAGGATTTTCTCAACAGTTTTTTGAAGTTGAGGTAAGCTAACTCACCTGAAGTAAGAACTACACAAACAGCATAAATAGGCTTTTTCTAAAAACGAAGCCTCAGCTGTCAGGGGAAAAGAGCAAACGCTTTATATTTAATTAGTTCAGTTGGCTGTGTAGCTCTTGGTTTGGACTTGCAAAGGAAAGATGCATCAAGGTCAGTTTGGTTTCTGGAGGGAACCGTGGATAAGGTTAGTATTTTTAAACTGGACAATACTAATCTGAAGGCTCCCTCCTTAAAGTTCGTGTGCACAGTGTGCTTTTTTTTTTCTTTTTGGGCTAAGCTTTATTAATATGCTGATGATGGCCTTGGGGCTGAACTGATGGATCAGTTTTTAATTAAAATGTTGGCCAAATCACCGCCTGGGTGAGCGATATCGTCTTCACAAATGGATCTACAGATGTTTTAAAGTTACATACAGTTCATCTGGTGAAATAATGCAACTCTGAGGAAACTGAAATTTTACTGCTCACTCCCAAAAGCTTGCATTTGATTAAGTGATCATGTCTGGATAATGACACTGATGAAGCAGGCAGGCATGGACACACACACACACACACTCGCTGTAAACTTGTGAGCGTTTTTTAAGGTGTGTATCAGCGTGAGCAGCGGTGCAGCTCACACTCATTCCACTGGAGTCACTGAGACAGGATGCCGCTTGGCTTAACGGCATTAGACGTGATCGGGTGCAGGCTAACGCTGTCAGAGCAGAGTGACAGGGCGACATTAAAGCGCCGCCTCTGCTGTCTGTGCTTTCTGTCTGGGCTGAGGGTTTTCATTTAGCGATGGGAAACCTATTTAACTCTAATCGTGACTAATAACACCTGAGGGTCACTCTCTTTATTTTCATCATCTGCAAATTTAGATCTGTTTACTTGCTCCCAGGCATTTAGCAGTTCTAAGTATTTCTTGCTGACACAGTTTACAGCAAACAGGGTCCCACTGATCAGGAATGCTTTCGCTAATACAAACGGGGGAAAAAGAAGCTCCTGCCAATTACAAACCTGAAAGCAAGAAAAAAAGACAGCAGCTGTATGATAAAAAATTGATTTGATGGAAGCAATACTGCAATGATTTTTTTTTTTTGCAGTAGATTATTCTTTCCTCTGCTGTTTGTAGCCATTTTGGTGTGATAATAACACCCCCACATTGGTTAGCAGCCAGCATGTCCTCTATTTTCATTAAGCCATATATATGTGTTAGTGAATAGTGTGTGAATACAGATGTGCCACAGGACTGGTAATGCAGTTTTAACTTGCTGAGGGACACTAAAGCAAGAAAGAACTGAGCAGAAGGACAAACATGTTGAAAATTGCCTCCATCTATCCAAAAACCAAGGAGTCAGATTTTACCTTTTTCTTGAGGGCCTCCAGCGATTCAAACTCCAGACGTGACAGTTTGATCTGGATGGGCTTGGGAATATCTGGGATGAGGAAGGTCAGGATGAACTTGAAGGCCAGCAGTCCATGCTAAAATGACAGAATGACAATTGCATCACGGGGATTGAAATACTTTGGAGTTAGTCGTTTCAGCTTTTATATGCATGCTTTTTTCTAAACGCAGGAAGGAAAACATGCTATGAAAGACACGCCGACATAACCTGATTACATTTTTACAGAATGGTGCCCTTCATGGGACACTGCTGTAAAACGACAGAGGACTAGAGGAGAAGGGGAGTGACTGAGTGAGACAGACAGCCTCTGTACACGTCCTTGAAGCTGAATGAGGACAAATAATGACGTCCTAAACATCACAAAGATTGCCTCTTTTCACTCCCGCATTAAAATAAACTCATTTAAATACACAACAAACTGCACGTCTGCACATGTCTGGATCGTATATTTAGACATATATATTGTGTGTGAGCAGCACATGAGGGTAATAGGTCATATTACCCAGAATGCTGTGCTCCTAAATGCCTTCACTTGTTCTTCTCAGGTTCACTTTCTTCCATCAGAGCTCAAGTTATCAGACACACTGAACCACACATCTGAATCAGCAGAGTGCATGTTTTCCCATGAAGATGACAGCACACATTCACTCACATGTATGCTGAGCAAATAGTGTTCCCAGCTAGCCACCATACACACACACACACACACACATGTGAGCCTATGCACTAATAAGCAGTTTTAAAGGTGTGCCCCATACACACACTAACACACACACCACACACCTGTGCCAGCACGTCTGGAGGACTGCCAACCGCCATCATCTCCTTTGATTCAGTACCCTTTTCCTCATCACAGTAATGGACTCATGTATGCTACAGTAGATGGAACAAATGGTGTGAGAGTGAGAGCTGATAAGAGGGCGCACTGCTGCGCACAAATGGGTTTCAGGCTTATCACACTGAGTAAGACTGAATGATAATGAGCTTTTGGTGGTAACATGTTCATTTAAATATCTTCCCAAACACTGCACCAACCATCCATACCAATGTTATTAATACTAGCTTTCGCCAAGTTTGTTTGCCAAGTAGACTAAAATGATCAATCTTCCCAGTCAGACATCATAATTTCATGCACAGGTACAACTGGACGAGGTTTTAGCAGCTGTTAAAAAGAAATGGCAACTTCGAGCCCTGCTAATTAGAATGATTGTCAAGCAAAGGCAGCATTTCTGGCTTAAAGAAGTCTAGACTTAGAAGTTCTGTCATTCCAGGCAGCTTCGCTAATCAGCAAGCAGAACAAGCTAAGAAATCCCTGATCTTAGTGACTTGTCAGATTGATTGAAAGTGCACGATAAACACTCCAGCTCTTAGTTGATTGCTAATGCTATTCAAGGCTAATTTATATTTCTGAGTGTTCAGCAGGACAAGGTTAGACTAAAGACAGAGGGCAGACTGAGAGGAGAAACTGACTTGGGGAATTTTTTGGGGCCTGACGATAAATTTAGTTGTGTCTGACATAATGGATGTGATCAAACTTCAGATGTTCTGTATGAAAGCTATTTGTATTGTCATTGCTACACTGTGTACATTAAGCTGGTAATGAAAATGGAATTTGACTGATCTTCTCCTTCGCCTATATAATTTGTCATTTCTCCTCAGGTGCACTCACAGGCTGAGTTCAGACTACAGACAGAGCCTCTAATTAGAGCAAGAAATGAGCCTCTAATACCATCTTTAATGGTGATATAATACATGGAAATAACTACACAATGTGAAAACTGTCTGAGCTCTGAGTTCCCTTTGGTGTCTCTCAACCACCAACACTAGCAGTGAGAAATAGTCTTCTGGAGTCATGACAATATAGCAGGTTGCTGTAAATTCCTTGGAGACATCTGAGAGGTGTGCTACAAAGCGAGATCAATGGGCCAGCAAGGCACGTTGAGCCCAAAGCCAGAGTTTACAATGTCATGAAGGTGGCTCTGCACGCCTAGGCTGCTCCGGAGGATGTTATGTTCACAGTTAGCACAAGAGCTGCAAATGCCCTTTCCTCCCCTTATCCTCTATGAGCGATACAGATTCTCTGGTGAGGGGATACATTACAGTAGCACACACGGTATGCATTCAGTTGGTGATGCAAAAAGAATACATAGCTACGTTTTCATGATTGATTTGCTGCCAAGTAACAGAGAATATTTAATACGCAACATTAATTTCACTCTGATTTGGCCAAAAGTGATTTCCATGTATCCTTCATTCTGACACAGCGTCTGATCAAAAGGCTCTTCTTGAGCATCACTAGATGTGTGAAGTTAAATGTTTAAAAGCTCTAATGTGCAGCTGCCACGTAAGAAACAAGCAGCCGCATTAGGAGTGCACTGAGTAGTAAGAGTAATGTATTATCTTACGCAGAAAATAGTTTGCTACTGGCGACAGTGATTTATATTGTAATAATTTTTTATATTCCTCACAGCTCTCCTGTTCCTCTTGACTGAACTTAGTGGCACATGATCGGTCCATGTTGGGCAAAAGGTCAAATGTCACCTCCTTTAATGGCATTGAGCACAGAGCCGATAAAGAAACCTGGGCTAATGATGAAAGCTGATAACCATCCGACTGATAGTCTTTGCATTGCTGATTTTTGCATTCTTTTACACAAGATAAAGAAGTATCAAATTTGCACCTCGAGATAAAGCTGTTTATGAACTTTCTCTGTAATTTTAAGTTCTCATTCGCATTCCCATCGGCTCTGATTGGAGTTGTAGGTTTTGTTGAGCCAGCTAACACAAAGAAAGCCTGGCTATGTCAAATGTGCTTGGCAGTACACCCCTCGTAGCCGCCCTATGTTGCACAGACCTCTATGCTGTATGAAACAGCCACAAGGCAAATCTGTTCCATCATCTGAGACATAATCACACAATGAAAATGGAGAAATGTTTTGTCTCTTTGAGATTCAGATGCATTGGTATTTGGTATCAGAAATGACAGCAAATTACATGGTATGCACTTAAATAGTCTGCCTTCACTAAGATACTGAAAATAGTTAACTCTGAGTTTACCCCACCAAACAGCAGATACATTTTGGAGGTGTTTTGGTGCTTCATTGTGCTGCATGTGTTATTACTGCACAATTACTTTTGTTTTCTTTACAATCTTTAAATTACGTGAAAGGACAACAGGCTTGCTAGCGGTGCTTTCCTTTTGTTGGTCTTGTACATACAGCCCCACTTACAATGGAAAGGCGTACAGTGTTAATTAACCATTCTGGAATTGCATTTTGATTTCTTGAGTTTATGCAGAGAGAAAAAAAATCCTGAAGTGTCAATAAAGGGGAAAAAATCATTGAGATGTATGATTTGGCCATATTGCCCAGCCTTAATCCTACATGTTATCTTGACCATTGTGGTAATGAGAGTAACAATCAGGACAATATAATCTCCAGACACAACACACAGATCTTTAAAAGCAGCACCACCAGTGAAAGGACTGGCACAAATCAGACAACCACAGTATAACTGCTATTTCCACTGCTCAGTATTCAACACTTAATGCTGTTACCATGGCACCCCTTCGCTGTTAATTGGAAAATTAGCATTTCAATCCACCATCAATCCAACTGATGAGGAACACAAAAAAAGGTGTCATTTCATGTGTAATCTGACATGGGCAGAATATGTCCTTATAACTCATGCTCTTTTGCCTGCTGTGGAGTTATTACGACAGTCTTTTTCTGGTTCCACTGCTGCTTATTAAACTCATTAGAGCACTCAGTAACCTGGCCTGACTGTTTGAAAGAGGACAGCCATGAGGACACAGCAAAACACAGACCTGACTTTTGATATCCAAACAAAATGTGGATAAAACACAATTGTGATCACAGCAGAGGGATTAGTTTTTAATTTTCACAGACTAAAACTGAAACAAATCAGCGACTTGATATTCACAGTGAGTGCAGCAAATGTACTGAGCTGCATGTGCTGTTACGTGGCTCATTTTCAAATTAATTTAGCTGAAGTATTTGCCAGGATCAATTACCTTCCACATAATACATTATAAAGTTGACATGATGAACATGTTGGCAGGTAGTGACCTCTTTACACATCTAACAGACCCAGAGGAACATCAGCATTCATTTGCAGTCAAGCTTCCAGCCACCAGATAAGTGTAGGTCCAGATCTAAAGCCAAGCTCACACCTGGCATCAGGATGCATCTCCACATGTGTCTGGAGGGACCACGTGTGATTAGATCTCACTTCCTCACTCTATATGCAGATAAACATGGACATCATTTCCATGTAATTGCATGATTTTTTTTAACAGTTATTGTTTTATCCCATTCAATTCAGGGCTGCACAGTGGCCTGGTGGTTAGCAGCATCGTCTTCCAGCTAGAAGATCCCTGGTTCGTGTCCCGGTTAGGACGCCTGGGATCTTTCTGTGTGGAGTTTGCATGTTCTCCCTGTGCAGTGTGGGTTTTCACCGGGTACTCCGGCTTCCTCCCACAGTCCAAAAACATGCTGAGGTTAACTGATGATTCTAAATTGTCCATAGGTGTGAGTGAGAGTGTGCTTGGTTGTCTGTCTCCACTCCCTGCGATAGAGTGGCGACCTGTCCAGGGTGTCCCCTACCTTCGCCCGAGTCGGCTGGGATAGGCTCCAGCGCCCCTGTCCCCTACCCCCACGACCTTACAGAGAATTAAGCGGTGTATAGATAATGGATGGATGATGCAATTCAGTTCAATTCAACTTTATCTGTATAGTTCCAATTAAAAACAATACAGCCACAACTGCATATACGCTGTTGAAAAAATGTGGCTGTGTGCAGCCCAGACCCCCTCCAAATGTGGTGTGAGTGATCTGATGTTAGTGTATCCTCAATGCATCTTGGGTGCATTCATAACATGCACATAGAGCTGTCCACTTGAGTTTAGTTCACCCGAGACACATGCTAATTCCAAGAGTGAGCAGGGCTTAACTCTTCTGGAATCTACTGAGGGATATACATGATCAGAGCTGTGATAGTGAAAAAAATAGTAAAGTGGTAATGTCCACATGCCTGGTTTCTCTAAAAAACTAATACGTGGACACTGAGAGCATCCCATTATATAATGTAAGTTTAGAAGATTAAGCTGCCTGGTACACCAGGTTCTGAGCCAGTTCAGTACATAGAGACCCCATGCACACAGTGAGATGCTAGGGTGGACTAGTTTATTGGTGAGTCCAGGCCTGGTGCAGTTGCCAGTGGGCGCAAACTAATCTGATTATCTAAAAAACAGTGTAATGAGATTACTGCGCGGCAGGCTGATGAAAATAACCTTGGAGAAAACACAGTTTGACAGACACACATGAACAGTGTCATACGTGGACACTCTTATCACCATGCAGAGCTACAGTAATTACCAGCTGTTTGTGGGAATGATACTGCAGGAAAAGTCTAGATTCAAGCAGGAAAATAATTAAGATATTCACACTGAACCAAACTGGAAGCTGATAAGAACCTTCAAGTAATTTACTATCAACTTGCTGAACCTATGGTATAGTGCTACACTTTATTTAACTGGTATGTATTTGTTGATTTAAAGCTGCACTAATCAGTTCTTCCATATTATTAATGGATCCAGTGGCTGAGTGGAATATAAGAGAGTGCTACCTGTAATAAAGATGCATCAGTTCCACTCAGGCCTGCAGTTTAGGGTTAGGGATTTAGTACCTGCTCATTGTTTTGATTCAAAGGCAAACAACTTTACCATTTGGTTCAGTCTCATCCCTCAAATAATCACATTTTTGTCAACAGCAGAGCATGTTGCAGCAGAAGTGCCAGGTATTCCCTTAGAAGATGAAGATCAGTATAGATCTAACCAGATTTAACAACTCCAGATAAATAAAAACTGCTCATTGTACTAATAGGCAACCATTAACCTGTTAGTGCCAAAAAAGTATTTTAAAGCAGATCGAATTCATAGCAGTCTGGCAGCTTGAACACTGTAGAGAAGCTGTATTAATAATAAATTAAAGACTCCTTGCAAATACAATGCAGTGTGAAATAACTCCTTTCACATTGTTGTTGAGTTCAGTGGGAGGTTTTCTGGCACCAGATGTTGCCCCAGGTCAGTCCAAGATGTCAGTGAATCAACTACACATCATACAAATGCAGGACACAGGCTACACAGGCTACAAATCCATTTTTTTACAATTAGTTTTCCAATTTTTCAAGAGTTTTTGGAAAACTTGGTTGTTGTACACCAAAACTTAAATAGCACATAGAATGACAAATCCTTTACTGCTCCATCAGGCCGTGATCACGCCTCCATACATTTTTCAGATGGACACAGTTCAGAATCCCTGTTCTGCCGGCTCAGCTGCAATGAAACGAGTAGATTATAACAGACAGACCCGTGACTCTGAAAGAAAGTCTCTGTCTGTTTCTGTGGCAGGCTGGCTGGTTGCCTGGTTACTGCTCACTGATGTGTGTAAGCCCTGTACAGTAATTACCCAGGTATCATAGCACCGCTGCTGGAAAGCGATGAGGCACTGCCCTCCCGCCTGCTCCCAACCCAACCCCATAACCAAGATAAGAGGAGCTGAGTGATTCGATTTTTAACCCTTGACTGTGTGAAGCTCTTATTAAATAATCAAGATTCAGCAACTGCAGAGACGATCAGCGACTTAACAGGAGAAATGTGGAACTACTACAAGAACAGCACATTTGTTGTTTTCAGTCCGCACTAACAGATTCTGGGATAGATGTTTATTTCCCCCTAGAGGTGGGCGCATTTAAAAATGCATGGACTCACTGGTCCAGTAACGGCTTTAGATAAAAAGTGCCTCTACGATGGCAATATACTGGATGTTGTGTTAATAAGCGACATGTATGTGTATTCATGTGTGGCTCTCCCTTGGTGCACTTAACATTATACAGCCTGGCTCTCATTATTCTTGTTGTCCCATCTCTTTAATAGCCTGCTTGCTCTATTCTAGGAAATGTGCTGGATGGTAACAGGCAGGAACGTGCTCAGATGTACAATCAGCTAGTGACTCAGGTTCATCATACATACACATGCACCGGTTTTCTCTGCCCCTGTCAATTCGTTTTCCTCCTCTCTGCTCTCTCCTCAGACCTGTCAGTTTTTCTTCCAAGCCGATCCTGCCTCACTGTTTCTCCATCTTCTGTTTACACCCTCATTTTATCTCTTGACTCCTTTTCATTCCTCTTATCTTGACTTTGATCTGAGCCTTCCATCACAGGCCTGTAGTGCATGCTATAGACAAAAGCACATACAAACGTATACATGACAGTTCTGACTGATGTAGTGTGTCGTCACATGCAGGACGCCATGGCAGGATGGATCACTGGTACACAAAGCCACCGAGAGTAATAGCTTCACACACGCTGTGAGCTGCCCTGGTTATTTTTGTACGTTCACCAGAGCAGCATCTCGCCTCGTCTCCTTATTCAGGTGAGGGGGCAGAATATAAGTCAAACACGGAACACCACCCCCAGGGCCAACGTGCAGTCAACTGCTATAAAAAGTCATGTTCACTTCCATTTAACCTAGAGGACAGTTTGAAGGCGGCAGGGATGGATGAGAGGTGGCATGCTCCCTGTGTAACTCTCCTTACATCTCCTCGGAGGTTTTAATCAGCAGGACTAAAAGCCTAAAGCTCTGCTTGCAGCTCATAGAGTATGCACATAAACCTCAAACAATACAAAAGTGCTGGACAGAACAATCAACACACTTGATGCTTTTATTAGTACCATGTCTACACTAGAGGCATTTCAACAGTGTCTTTCAATTTTAGATTTGAATCATTTCTACACAGGCTGTGAAATAGCTCCTGCTTTACTAATGAAATCTGCAGTTACAACCTAACCAAAGTGTATTATATGCTTTAAGGCTGTTTCTTCAGTCTAATGTGATTAACTACAATCACAGTGTACTGGTCTCTGAGAGTTGACAAAACACAGGGGACCTACAATCTACAGCACCTGAACACCTCCTATAGACACAAAAAGGAGCAATGAGGCGGCTGCTGCTCTGCTAATGTGCTGCTCACGCTACACTTCCTGTTTAAACACAGTGTTGCAGCAGTACCAGCAGTGAGATTAAACGTGTGATGTTTGTCCTGAGGATGAAAAACAAAGGTCATGATAAAAGTGATTAAAGATTTTCACCCTCTTGGTAACAGAGATGACTGCTGAATCTCATGAATATTGGCCTACTGATGCTGTGTTAACAAAGTAAAGGGAAAGGAAATATCAGGGAGGGTCCGAAACTGCAAAAGCTGATCCTCTGAGGAGAATTAATGTGCTTCACAAATTATGGTAAGGGGCCTTGTGTGAATGTTTATTAAAGTGTTTAAGGCAAATCTCAGCACATCACCAAAAATATGAGAAGTCTTACTAAAAGGGTAATCAATGTCCACAGCAAATTTACTGAAAAGATTAGGTGTACACTCGTGTTGCTGCATTGTACTGCTATGTCACCAGGCTTTAATGTGAGCCCCTGGAAATGTATTTTTGAGTATGACTTCTGAGAATCTTTAATAACTTATATGCAGCCCTTTTTCTAAGAATGCTAATCTCACGCATCTGTGGTTGGTAATGTTGGCCAGTCAGCTGACTTTGGTCCAGACTGAAATACCTCACCAAGTAGGTGGAGGGACTACAGTGAAACTAAGTGGTAATATAAGCATCTCAATACAGATCCCATGAGGACCAATCCGAATCCTTTGTGCCAACATAACATTCACATTTATTTTAAGTGTCTTGATAGGTACTGAAAGGATTGGAATTGAAACTGGCTCAAAACTTTTATGATCCTGTACCTTTTTCATCTTGTACCATCAAGTAAAATGTTTAATTGGTCCAATAGTTTGGTGTACGACCAAATACCCACAAAATGAATACTTTGCGGTCTCAGCTGCGCCTGATGTTAAGTGCTAATTAACAACTGTTGGCATGCTAACACACTAAACAAGGATGTGATAACCATCCATATGTTAGCACTGACAAGCTGCTAACATGACTGTAAACCTACAAAACACTGAGCTGTCACATACTATGGGTACTTGCATGAAGTCAGTCAAGCTCCAAATGCGAAAAAAACCCAAAAAAAACAATAAAGAGCTGCAGGTTGTTTTCTACAAAGCACAAGACCTGTGGCTCCCACACTGAAACCTGTTTACCGCAATTGCTCCTTTATCAGGTCTCCAGGGAGTCTGTAGCAAAATAAGAATGACTTTATTCATTTGGTTGTGCCGAGTTAACAATATGCACTAGTTACACATTAAAACAACTGATAAATGAAGTGAATAACATTGATCATCTCGTTACAATGTTCAGCTGGGAAACTTTGGGTCTTGGTAATCATATGGATATCATTTTGATGCGTGCCTCCTGCCTAAACACTCCCCCATTGCAGCAGCTCCCCCCAGCAGGAAAATGCAAGTACTCTACAGGAACAGCTCCAGGAACACGACAAAGAGCCCAAGAAATTGACCAAACTCCTCAGATCCCAGCCTGCTCAAGCATCCACAGGGTGTACTGGAACAAGCTCCATCCATGGAGGTCTCAACATGTGACCTACAGGACTTGAAGGATCTTCTGCCAACATCCTGGTGCCAGAATCCCCAGGACACCCCAGAGGTCCTGTACCAATAGTATTGCAGGTCAGAGCTGTTTTGGCAGCACGAGTGATAAAAGTCACAGTGGCAAAGGTCTTTCCAAATGGGGGTCAAAAGACATCTGAGATTCTGTAGTCTGAACCCGCCTGATGGCAAACTGAGGTTAAAACAACTGAATCCATCACTCACCAAAACAAAACTCCCAACAAAGGAAGATTCATTGAAGCAAAAGGCTATCCTGACAGCTGCTGAAGAAGACAGATCACACACGGCGAACAAGTTTTCCATGGACTGTGGAGTTTATCATTCAGTGCTGTGGGTGCAGACCACACATTCAATCAAACATGCAGACGATCAATATGACCCAGTTTCTGCCTTGGCATCGGCAGAGAAATGCTGTACAGTGAGATACAGTAGGCTTCAGAGACAGTTTTACAGTCTGAGACCATAACCAGATGGTTAGAACAATCATCCCCCAGGAGCTTGTTAAAGCAGCACAAACATACAAATGTTTTCTCTCTGAATGTCCTAAAGAAACCTTCCCTCTGCCCGCCCACCCACTACAGACTCACTGTTTCTCTGTTTGTGCTGTTATTTTGGGGCTTTTTCTCAGGAGGTATGAGGTGTGTGCGTGTGTTAGGCAATATGTTTTGTGCTGTTTGAACAGAAAAAGGGAGCGGGCTGACGTTAATGTTAATAGAAGTAGACTCAAGAGAGGAAGAATGCGGAGTGTGAATTCTGGATTTAACACACACACACACACAAAAGCCCAAACAATGGCAGGGTGAATATGAACAGTGCAAATAACATTTACACACACACACACACACACTCATGTACACAAATCTCTCTCTCACACTCTCCACAACCTATCCACTCTCACAAATCTATGTGGATCTAATTTGGACTGTGGCTCCATCTAGTGAGCAAAAATCTACATTGACGTAATATAGCTACAAACCAAGGCTCTGCTTCCACGTTTCAAATAATATTATAAATATCCTGATCATTCAAAGTGGAAATAACTACTTGGGGTATCCAGGACCTACAACTTTATTTTAATTGCTGTTAGCTAAACACCAACCAGCAACGTTTTAGCAACACTGTTATATCCAACCAACTAAGAAAGAATGAAAAAACTATTTCCAAAGCAGACATATTGTACTGGCTTGTCATAACAGGGGAAACACTGGTGTAATTTGCTAACCTAAAACAACTGCATTCTATTTAGACATGCTGCTTCAGTCTCCTGGCATCATGCATTACTGGGACACCTGAACTAAGACATTATTAACAACACATTTTTCTGCTATGAAAAGTCAAGTTTTCTGCCATTAAAAATACTATTCACTTTCAACCAAATCACCCAAAATCACTACTGTTAATATTTAACAAAAAAAATGCCAGACACAGTGCACACACAGCCTCAAATTGGGCAAACAGTATAGTGAGTAATGCCAAGCTGTGTCAGAGATCTACACAACAGCCAACAACACAGCTTTTCTTGTTTTGTGCTACACTAAACTAGCTTCGTAAAAGAAGAAACAATGGCAGAGCTGTTGTGTGCTTGGTGTGTGCATAATGTAATGACATGTTTAATCTGTAGAGAGAGTGTCAGCGTGGCACATTGTTTTTTTTAAAAAGTTAGAACAGGTCAGGATTTGGCACGTGTCTATCTAGAACACAGGTGGACCCAAACAACAAAGAATGAAAAGTATATTGAGATTTGATGGCTAATATTGGAAAAAAAGACCACTTTCTATGACAATCCTGCAGATTACTGGGAGAAAACTGACTTTTCCCTACTCTTTATAGGTTGGTTGCCTTGTTTTGTGATCAAAAAACAATTACAGTATTGCTGTTGTCCTGCATATATTTATGTGTGTTTTAACATGGGAGTGTCGTTGCGTATGTGAATTACCTCAATCGCCACCGTCCACAGTATTAGCTGTGTCTCTGATTCAGGAAAGTAGGCTTTGACTTGTGGGGACATGCCGATCAGTGCACAGTTGGTCACAACAGCTATCACACTCATGGCCTCAAAGGCAAGCTGGACACAGAGACAGACAGACAGCAACAGTCAATGATTTGTTTCCAAAAATGGAAACCGCTTTTGCCAGCAGGGCTCACTGTAGAGTAAGTGATACACTACACAGTTCTTAATCAACCAGCTCTCTTCAGATTATAGGACTGCATGTTAAAAATGAGGCTAACAATATTTTGCCCCTAGGGAGCTATAATGTTCTCATGGACAGGCACTCGGATAACATTTCGGAAGGAAGCTTAATATTTCAACAAGGATATGGAGGATATGAGCATCATTTACTGTCTGAAGCTATTTAGTAACATTTGAACCTTTGCTTTGGTCAGTGCTTTAAAAATAAAGAACATCAGACATCCTTTGTGTCTAGCTTTTTCAAAAAAATAACATCGACTGCCTGTGTGTCAAGGAAAATCTGGCAAATCCATAAAAGGTGCCAAAGCAATCTGACACAATAGCTCACAGAGGCGAGCTGTGTTTGCGTGTCTCACCTGCCAAACTCCTATGTTTGCAGCTGGGTCAGAGAAGGGTCGTTTGAACACTTGACACATTTTGAAGGCATCCGAATAAACCTCAGTGACGTTGTTCAACACCACCAGGACAGCAGCCAGAGGGTAGACGCAGGAGAACAGGCTGACATAACCGAAGAGAAGGAACAGCTCCAGGTAGTCATCAAATGTACCCTGAAAGAAGTTAGGAAGCACAGAGAGGCATACATCCATGCACACAAACACAAATTAAAGGATGCTGAGGAGGACATCGTTTTTCGAGATTTTCATTTGAATAAAGACGATGTGTACTAACCAAGTATGTGCTCATGTCGGCCTCCAGTCGCACCTGCTCCACCAGAGGAAGCTCCTTTTCCTCCAGAGTTCTTTTCTTCTGGACCTTGCGGATCATCTTTTTGTTGCGCCTCCTCTGGAGCCAGTAGGGCAGGAAGGCTTCCATGAACTGATTCAGGATCTGACTGGTGATCAACAAGGTGGCCAGACTCTGTGCAAAGAAAAGAACGAAGTGAGACCCAACGGAAGTCAGAGGTAGTGAGGGGAGAAAGGAGGCGAGTCAAAGCAAGGTAGTGTGTTAACAGGTAAAATTAACAACAGTATAGAAAGAGACAAAAAGAAAGACAAAGTATGACAGGGAGGAACAGTGGTAAGGTATGAAGATGGAAGAAGTAAAGGAATCAAGGCAGGGAGAAAAGATGAATAGAATAAGAAAAAGAAAGGAAAGTTAAAAAAATAAACTATGGAGAACAAGTAGATTATCAAAGCAATCAACCTATGAAAAATGAGGGTTGGTATCAAGTAAAAACAATGAGGAGAAACAAAATACAAGTAAAAGACGGCAGGCCTACCTGTCTGAGCAGCACCATGTCCTGCATGACAAAAGCAATGTAGAAGAGCGAGGCGAAGCAGTTGAAGAAGTTGAACTAAATAGAAAAAAGGCACAACGGATAGGATAAGTTGGGTAAAACTGCAAATGGTGAAACTGATGATGCTATGCAACACAAAAAAGGCAATTTATACTCACTACTAATACTTTGAGAACCAAGTGATTCTGATATGAAGACTCCAGCCGGTGATTTTCTAAACACACAGAGAGGGAAAATATTTGGAGTAGGTCAGCAGTAGAAATCTCAAAGATAAAAGACTAAAGATTTTAGTGAGAAAAATCTTCTATAATACATTCAGGCTTACAGAGTATCACATATGATATTAGCATCATTGCATTTGAGCTTGCAAGGTCACCAAATATGTACTTAAATAAAGGAAGGTTATTTTGTGACAGGCAAAAAAAAACTAACATGAGAGTCAAGAAAATTCTATTTAAGTGCAACTGAGTAGAAGATTAGTCGGTCAAATGATCTCAGCACCTGTATTAATTTCAACATAAATGTCAGTCTCTAAAGAGTTTTTCAAAAATAACATTACTTTAGTCTCACAAGTGTAGCTGTGACTAGCTGTTCCTCAAAGCAAGGTAACTTGTCAAAGTGGATCTGACCAGCTTCTGGAAGTCACTTTTGTGCAAAGGTTTGTGCTAAATAAATGTGATGTTCCAATAACAATAATAATGCATTGGTTTTATAGAGTGCTCTTCTAGACACTCAAAGATGCTTTACATTGCATTATTCATTCACTCCATATTCCATGGTGCTAAGCTACCTATGTAACCACAGCTGCCCTGGGATAGACTGACGGAGGCCAGTCTGCTCCATCTTCCCCTCTGACCACCACCAACCACTCACTCTCACACTGCATCCACCCAGGCTTCCTGGTGTTCCCTCATGGTCTCCCATCCAGGTACTGACTAGGCCCAACCTTGCTTAGCTTCCGAGATCTGACAGGATCAGGTATCTACAAGGCGGTATGACCATGCTACACAGCTAAGTTACTGATCTGACTGAGGGTTGCTGCTGTAGCTCGTTTCATTGACAGTTTCATTCTTTCATTTGTTAACAGATGAACTGTTTAGTCTATAAAATATGACTAGAAAGTGGAAAAAAGACCATTGTAAGTTCTTAGGGCCTAACGTGACATCTTCAGACTGCTTGTTTAATTCAACCAATAGTTCTAAACCTAAAGATAATATCTGTACTGTGAAAATAAAAGCACGTAATTGTCATGTTTCATAAATGTTTTAAAAATATTAGGTCAATGTAGTGTTTGGTTTGATTATGTTGTTTCTACACTGGAACTTCCTAAAACATATTTTGAACACAACAGAACCACTCACCCCACTCAGTGAGGAACTCAGCAGCATATCTGTAGATGAGGTTCATGATCTCTATAACCACAGCGTAGATAATACTGGGAATGAACGACAGTATTCCCGTCCAGAATGTGGGGTCCTCATCATGGACAGACAGCGCCCAGCCTTCCATCTGGAAGTAGATCATCATGATGTAGAGGGACAGGTAGAGGCAGAGCAGGACAAAAGGCAGAGACACAAGGTAGATTCGCAGGTGCCTCTTGGCGGTGGGATAAACTGGCTCCTCGCGTCCTGTCACAGGGTTGAACCCAAGGACACCATGAAACCCAGGTCGAGGTTCTTCAAAGGCCTTTTTCCGGCTCAACGTGCCCCAGCTGTAGGCTAGCGAGGCACTGAATCGCTTCCATAACTGGTGGAGGAAAGGTTTAGCAGATCAGTTTCTCAGCTTTCAGTAGTTTGCTGCTATTTCAGTCAATACGGTAATACAACCTGCAGAATTCAGACAATGTTTATAGTCTAACTGCTCCTTTTAAAGCCCTGAAGATGTATTCCCATTAGAGTTGAGGCCAAAAGAGTTCATCATTTAAATTCAAGGGAAACGAATTTAAATGATGTTTCCATAAGGCAGCAAAATAAAATGTGAAAAATGGAGAGGGGTCGGAGTGCACTGTAAATCTATACACTAGACACACAAGAGGAAAGCCTGCACTTTAGAAATGAGATGATTATGAAGTGCTGAGCAGTCTTAAAGTTAAATTAAGCCAAAGGTGTAAATACAGGCTTTAAATAACATCTGAGCCTGCAATTCAGAATCATGCTCATATGATCACCTGTCATGATCACACATTCAAGCAAATGCACTACAAAGGAGACGTTGATGTGTAATCATCAGTGATCACACGGTGATGATACACTGTACATGGGTCTGAATGTAGTTTTTTCTAAATCAAGGAACAGAGGCTTATTTACAGCATTTTCAGTTGATCAATGAACACTATTCATGTCAAATAAATTAATATATGTCCACGTTATCCAATGGATACATTAAATCAGAAGTTATGGGATTCAGCAGGTCTCTTAATCCATCAAGAGTAAAGAATATATTTGGTATGGTTGCATATTCTATGTTTGAAGAAGTAAGTACAACACTAACCAATCCTTTCACCAAACTGTGTTGGCCGTTAATGTGACAAGTAACAAGATGAAAGTCAGCATGGTGAGGTTGCAGAATCAGCAGCTGGGTGATTGTTACAACCAACAAGGTTGCATTTTTGAGCATCTCTTTTTTCCTTTAATTTATCCTCTCTCACATTCCTGTGCTTTTACCAGGTGGGATCAATGCTTGCTTTACACACATGGTAACATTTCATTAGCTGGTTCACATCCTCATGGAAAAAAAACGACTACCTTTGTCTGCACTGTGATGAAAAAAGTTAAATGGAGTTCACTGAAGGACACAGACACCTCTACAGGGCCAACAGGGTGATATTTGACACCTATATATGAATGCACTGTGCAGATCTGCTGCCGCATCAGCTCCTATAAATCAAAGATTGCATTGGTGGCTGAACTTTCAAAGCTTCAGCAGAAGCAATAGCTCCTTTCTGAGGTGACTACTGAAGACATGACTGAGCTGCTGGTAAAGAAGCACTAGAGCACACTGAGTGTACAGGTGTGGGAGACTGAATTAAATGATTTACGCCTCTCTTGAGATGGTTTTGGAGATCAACACCAGCATGCAAAAGAGAGAACTGAGGCTAAGCCAGAAGGCTGATAGTTTCACCAAAGGCCATGCCTCCTTGTTTTCAACATTCCAAAATCATTTCCGAGACTAAGCAAATTTTTGAGCACCAAACGTTTGAGCCCACAAGAGATAGTGATGAAGCTGCTTCCTAAAGTTTGAGCCTTAGACCAAAACAGACACAAACTACCCTGCAAATCCACAAGCCAAAGCTAACTGTCTCAGTCAGCAGATGCGGTGGATGATGCAAAGGAAGATGAAGCTGAAGAAGCATCCTAAACCGAACAGAGATTCAGGCTCAGCTGTCACTTCTCCAACAGATCCTCTGACCCTCAGTGCTAAATTACCTGCTAAAATTGGTTGGGATGAACAAGTAAGCAGCTTTCACACAGCCCATAACCAGACCAGACATTTCCACCACCTGCTGCAATAAGGTTTTCTTCTGCTGATGGGTTTCCTTACTTCTCAGACCTCCACATCTCCTGCAATCACTGCAAATCAGGACAGTTTGACTGTCAGCCAGACTAAACCAGCAGGCTTTTTCACAGCCCAGACCCCTTCTTCCTTCTCCACCTGCTCTTCTTAGCCACCAGTGCTGGACAACCTACCTACAACAACATAAAGGATAAAGCAAAACAGCAAACTCCTTGCCCAGAACCAGACTTTGCTATAGTCTCAGTCCCACCTTCTCCTGCAATCCCAACTTACAAACCTCCAGTCTTCAATGATGTTCTGGAGGGTTTGACTATGAGCCAGGCTGAACTACTAACCTGCCCAAAACTACACTTTGTAGTGTGATATCATGTCAGCCACCTCCTCTGATACCTTCAGGTGCAATTACTGCTTCGGTCATGGAGTAGGATGTGAGTGAGAGGTCCAGCAGAGACACTGCTGTCGTTTCTCCTCCAGCACCTCTTTTGGCTGGCAATCTCAAGTCTCCTTCCATTCAGGAGGGTTTGACAGTTAGCCAGCATGAACCAAAAGAAAAAGCCTTCGACAGTCCAGAACAAGACTGCTGTGATGCAACTCTACCACCTCTTCCAACTCCTCCAGCTAAACCTGCTGTGTCAGTCCTGGAGGGTTAGGTGATGAGTAGGCAGCTAAGGCAAAACAAACTCATCAGATTCCCACTGAAGCGGTGGAAGATGACCTGAACCTCAGTCAAGCTGAGGTTGCAGTGATGGACAGTGGAATTTAAGGCTTCTTTAATAGATTCAGAAAAAAAAGTCCTGCTGTTTGCCTGAAAAAACACACTCAGGCTATTACTCAGTTTGATTACTTCTATGTTCACATTGTTCATTCTAATGAAAAATAATAATTCTGTTGGTTCATTGCAGTCGGTCTGCATTAGTCACTTACTTTTTTATTTAATGAAGCTTCAGCCAAAGACATTCTCTTACAGGAACTTACTTGCATTACAGTAAAACCTTGATGTCTTTAAGAGGCACAATTTGCAATTTATCTCAGTGTTGGAGACGTATGAAAAAGGGTACAAAGCAATCATTTTTCATGTGGATACATATAGACAGCCAGAAGCAACCCAGCATTGACTGAAAACATAATGAATGAAAAAAATTCAATTGCCATGCAGCCCTTTGATATGCAAAGAAATGGCTTATGTGCAATAAAGATTATATTGCATCAAGAAAATACAGCGTTGGTAGATAACGTATTACTATTTTTACTTAAAAGACCACTATATTACTGATTTATCCCATTTTCTATTGATGTTCAGATGATGTGCAATGCCTACTATAGATTGTTAAAAAACCTACATACACTCCCCCAAAGTGCATCATTACACTGATCAAAAAACATTTTTAAAAGATCTGACCCTTGTCCCACAACCAGGTGTGCAGTTGAATGAAAACCATGTTGTCCAAATTTGAATTCTGGGCCATGTGGGTTCTGATGACAGAAACTGAAAAGCTACATACACGCATATAGGATACATAATATCATGATCTATATGTGAGTCAAATCAGTCATCATACCTCGAGGATAACAGTGCACCAGATCAAGTTGAACACAGCAAAGACCACGTATTTGTCGTAGTCCTCCCAGTCAAACAGATAGTAAGGCACCCCAATGAGGGCCATAGGCACCAGGGCAAAGGTGAAGTACTCTAGAAAGCCAAAGTAGAGGGCCTGTCCTTCACCATAGTAGTGTCTGATGTCATCTGAGGAATGAGAATGAAAAAGAAGGTAGTGTGTTGGTGGACTGGAACACTGACAGAGATTCAGTCAAAACCGAAACAATGGGAAATTATTATAAACTGAAGAGGACATAAAGGGGAATAAATGAACCATCCAAATGAAAGAACAACAGTAAGAGGATTTAGAGGTCTTTATACATCGTTATAGGGAATGGTGAAAAGTGCAGCACAACTTCGAACACAGTCTCACTGTACACAACTCTTTATTCCACATAATGTGGATTATTTCTAATTTTGTTGCACAATTGTTTTTCATACAACAACAATAAAGAGCTATTCTTATTCTCCCTACTCACAATGTTTTCAAAAAGCCAGTGAGAGATAGTCGTACATCTTCCACTTACCAAGAGGCTGAAGGGACAACTTCACCTTTTTATACCAAGAAAAGGAGAGCCTCTTCAGTTCTTCCTTTTCATGCAGAGGAAAAATCTGGACCAGGATCCCTTTGGACAGCAGTCTGCGAACTAAGACGCAGATAAGAAAACATGGATGTTACTTCCTGCCAGCATCCTACCATTTTGATCTGTTTTAACAATGTTTATTGTGATGAACAAATATATGTGTAGGTACTTTGGTAAATACCTATTTCCTCAGGGTTGTGAAACATGTGGAAGATGCTTTACTAACTTTTGGGGAGACGATAAAACGTCCTTGCAGTATTTTTACCCCTCACTTTAGTTTGTCAGAACTCACTTTCCCAACTAAGTAAACATGCAGCTTAATTTTCTAAAACAAGGACAGGCAAACAATAGCTGGGAGCTTGCCCATTGTACACAATGCACTGTCTATAGCAATAATTCCTATTGTCCAATACACAGCGACTAAATACAAGTACATGAAAGCTCTATCATTTCATCTGCCATTACTTGAGTGCATCATTTGTCGAAAATGATTACATTCTGCTTTAACACGATTTGTCAAACACAAGCGCTGAATAGAGGCATCCTATCTCCACTGCAAGTTCATTGCTTCCTTATCTCGCTTTGGGAATATTTCACTGCATTTGCATATTTATTGTTTCCATACTGCAGCCACAGAGAGAGAGAGAGGGAGGTACAAAGGCGGTGGTGGGGGAGACAGGCAGTGTTCAGTCTGTTCCCAAGGAGAGGAGGAGGCTGAGTTGTGCTGCCTTCCTTTTCTTGTAACTTAACAATGTTACTACTACTATAGAATCTCTAAGGCACATTGGAGGAAAATGTAAATGTAAATGTGCCAGCAGCTGCTGAAATAGTAAAACCCTGTGAAAGTTGGAACTGACAAAGAAACCATGTTAAAGAGAGAAATAGCAAAGCTTACTGCTTTACATCATCGACCTAAGATTCAGTATTCAGTGGCTGCTGCTTCTTAATTGGTGGTCATTTGTATAATGCAACCAGTGATTATTACTGTCATTATTATTGGTTCTCTTGACAAACATCACCATTTAGCCACATCTGTTCTTTCAGATACTTAAATTACAGAATATCAGCAGCACTTAACCATTATTTTAGCTGGGTAAATGAATGAATTATCTTAGATTCAACAGTGAAAATGCCTATCACAAGGTTCCAGAGTTCAGGCTGACATTTTTAAACTGCTGGTTTAGTCCAACAAACATTCCGAAACCTAAAGACTGTACATTTAAATAACATTTACGGATAAAATAAGCTGATGAAAATGCCTTCTCTTGTCTATTCCAGCGAGCTAAATAGCTAACAAATAAAGAAACATCTGCAAGGGGATCACTGCAAAGCTCATTTGAATCTAAAACTGAGTGAGATGTGGACAGAGACCCACTGATAGATTTCCCGGGGTAGAGCTTGGCCTGGCTGTGTCCTGGTACATGAGTCTCATCTTTGGCTCGCAGTGTTTCCAGCTCATGTTTGATAATGTACTGACACTCAGCCATACTGAGGAAGCCGTCTCCATCCCCTGGAGAGACAGAGCAGATCAGAGACAAACAGCAAACAAACAGCCACGGTGACATTCACATCAAAGGCATGTTAAGCAGCAATACTGCTCCAATTCAGAGGCTGTGATAGTGAGGCCAGTCGTCTCAAACCGTGACCAATACTGCAGTCAGAGTGTGTCAGCTGCAGTGACAACAGTTTGTTCTGACACTACAGTTCATTATCCTTCACCTCTTTTGATTTTGGAGCTTGAGAGCTTGGAGTAGTGATGATTAGACATCAGATACATGTTTGAACAGCTGTAGTAATGAACAATGATCAAACAGCCATCAACTCATTCACCTTTACAATCAGCAGCATTGAAATAAAGGACTAATTACTCGTACTAAAATTGAAAGGACAGGTAGAAATGATACAATTATACGGAATATTTTTGTTATCTAGCTAAATACCTAGCTGAATATTTAGTTCTTTTCTCTCTTCACATGAAAATGCTTTGTTGGAAACAGGACAGTGACATGAAGTGTTGTGGTGCAGCGCATAGATCAGTGCCTCTGACATCCTGATGGACCTTACCTTTAAAGTCTTTGAAGTTGTGTTTGTTGGCACATGTGAAGCCCCTCATGGACCCATCATTGTACTCCTTGAACAGGCCCACATCCTCAGCACCAGAGAGCAGCCTCTGCCAGGAAGCCCCCACCAGAAATATGTTGGGATTTTCCTTCTCCTGAGCCTCGACTGAAGGGCCCAACTGTTCCACAAACAGATCAGCACCTGGGACAAATGACAGGTTTAATAGTGTAAGAAAAAAAATACCAGAAACAACTTATAGAGGGGAGCAGATGACCTTCCACACCTCCATTCTGCTGTTGGTCTCTTATTCTGCTAAGCAGCCAGGCGATAGCCTCCTCCTTGGTGTTGGAAGCCAGTTCCACCACCACCAGAGGAGTGAACCTCGGCTCCTGCTGCATCCTCCCCCCTCCCAGGACACCTGCACAAGAAATAAGAGAAATGAGCTCCACAGAAAATATCCTGTTTTTCTCCTCAGAGGAATGGAAGTGAAAAGAAAAGGTACAAAATGTTTTGTATTAGTCATTCCGCCTCAATTCACCAACTGCCCCACACTTGACCAGAGTCAGTCTGACAGATTTATTTGTGTGTTTGTGGTCATATTGATTGAGTTGACCTTGTGTAAGATCTGGGGTCATAGGTAACATTCGTTTTGAGTTAAAAATCCTTAAAGAAGATGGAGTCATGTAGATTTTTGCGTTGTTTTCTTCGTGCCAATCTGTGGAGCAAAAAATAATGTTGAAATAATGTTGAAAAATAACGTAGCTAGAGTCCCGAAATTTGCAGGCTTTGTGTGTTTCTGTCTACTCAGATATTCCACCAACCATAAAACCTTAATTATCACCCTACGAGTCTGATATTTTCCTGTGATTGGCATCAATAGGAGCTTTTGCATGGTCAAATATTGTCCATACATGCAGCAAAATCTTTTCTTTTTCATAAAGTATGCCTCTGACTGCCACCATACTCCACATTGTATAGGGGAAATCTGCATCTTAAAATGAACAATAAAGGTTTTGTGGTTGTTGGACTACAGTAACAGAAAACAACAAACTACACCATCATATAACTGTTCTTTTGTATTCTATCAAAGAAGGGTCGTACTATTGAAGACCATACAATCAGTACAAATCAGTGAACCTACAAATTTTCAGGACTCTAACTACACTATTTCTCAAGTTACATCACTTCTAACATTGCTCCACAGATTGGTGCAAAGAAAATGATGCAAAAATTGACCTCTCTCCTTAAGAATATTTAGCTCAGAAACTAATGTTACCTATGACACCAGATTTTACATGATTTACTTAATAACATATGTTATTGACAGAAAATCAGACAAATATGAGATGGTGAGACGTGAATTTTTCTTGAAAAAGTTGGTGAATTATAAAATTATAAAATGAAGAATGTAGCATTTTAACATGTAAATATAAATATATATATTTACATGTGAAATGTGCATAATTGGCAAATACTAACATTAACGAAATCCAGCATTTCACATTATAAGATCACAGTTTTTAAGATATTTAAATATTGTGTGCTACAACAAAATCTGAATGCATGTACGTGACATAAAGTTAGTGATGTTAGCCCAGAGCAGGTAAAGCTGGCAGTTCATGTGGTAAAGTGAAGAAAACATGCAGGAAATCTCAGTGACAGGCTTACACAAGGTGTGTCAGAACCTTCCCCTCCTAAGTACACACAGTGGATTCCAATGCAATGAGGTGATCTTATCAATGCCAGTGGAGTCGTTACAGTTGTGATCTACTGTGGGGTAAATAAATGTTACTCATAAACTGTAAGGAGAGTGAAGCAGACAGCAGATCCAGTCTACAGACAGAAACAGCTGAGCGGCTGCCATTCATACAGAGAGGGAGGAGCTTGTGGAGTAAAAGGCAGCGGTGGTAGAGTAGCTCTGTTAAAGCAGGCTGCTAACGTTAATCCACAGGGTTGAGGGGTTTAGCCTTCGCTGTGTACGGGGACAGCACGGTACTCACTCAGATCTGTGTAGGAATCGGCTGTGCTCCGGCCTCGGGGAGGAAGCCCTGCTGACCTGCGAACAGTCAGATTAACATGAAGCCATAAGTCCCGCTGGACTTCACTTATTCCACGTCACGCAGCAGCCACGCAGACCTCAGCTGTCACACCCACCAGCCCCTCAGTCCTGACCTGCTGCTACACCGTTTCAAAATCACGTCCGTGTCCCGTGTGGAGAAAACAGACCGTCAAACCATGCCTCATTCCGCCTTTTGGTTACGTGTTTTTAAACTGCGGGTTGCCAGGTTGTAATCTCCATTACAAGGAGCGCATTTCTGAATAAGGTCACAGAACTATATGTGGTTTAGAGGCATTTGTTGATTGTGAACGGAAATCTGACACACCAGTCAAAATACAAGCAACTCGCAAAAGTGTGTTTTATTTTTATTACATGTTTCTAAAATCGATAATATTTCATTAGACCTGTTAAAAATACATTTACGCATTTATTTGGTCATTTTATTGCTAAATATAATTGACCTAGAGTTGTTTGAAATTTATTTTATTTTATTTTCTAGGGAACTCTGAGCAAGAATGTGCTGAATAAATTCCATCCCAAATGAACCTCTATATTTTCATATAGGTGAAATATCTGGTCTGATTTTGTTGGAGCTTAGATAGATTAAGGTGGCTCTAGAAAACTACATCATTCTTTCTCTGGTGGGCTCATATATCTTCCATAAAGCGATTCATTTTACAGTCTAGTGCACCGCTATATTCCTTCAGGCCCCCAAAAACACATAGTTTACCTACACAGGTGTTTTGGGCGTGTACAGATTCGATATGCACAGACTGTTTCAAAGTTCCCTGCAGAGTTTTAGCCTTCAGCAACACTTTGTACACACAGTTCGTACTACAGCTGCAAAGAACTGTTTGCATGCATTATGGATACAATTAAAACATGTTATTTCATTATTATATTGTGCCGTATACTTTAACCATCTTGCTCATATATCCATTGCAGTCTACAGTGTAAAATTCCCCATCTGTGTGCTCTCAGCGACTAAAGCTTCATGCTCAAGTTAAACACTGTGACGTTTTTTTCAGTCTTACAAAGTGATTTTGGAAAGCTGAGTTTCATTTGATAATATATTACTGATCACTAATGGGGGATATGTCACTGTAACATGACAACAGTTACAAAACAGTTTATTTGTTGTATTTTTGTTGGCACCCAAAGCATCCCTATGACTGCATGTTATATTTTTTTGTACATTTTGTTCATTGTACTGTCCTGCTGCCACTGTCAGGGACAATACAGTTGGAATATATAGACTTTTTCACAACACACTCATTTTAACTGGTCTGACCACAAAAAGCCTAGATGTAACTAATATGACTAATTATACCACACTTCCATTTAAGCATCCTGGTGAACCTTATTGTTGAGCCAACATAGACAACAGACTTTTTCCACAGCAAACATTTTGAGCTGTCACAGCAGAAAGAGGACAGATGAAACAAATATCATTCACGATGGTTCGATTCCATGGGGATAGAAGTAACATGTGAGAGTGACCCAGCATTTGTGATACTGGGACTCTGTTACAACATTTTTTATTAATTTGAAAATTGCAATATGTAAAAATACTTGTTATTCCTTGCTTGAGCCACACAGACTGCAGTAAATACATTTGATAAAACATTTATAAAAAATAAACACTTTTATGTAGACTGCAGTTACTTCTTGTACTATTTTCCCTTATGAAAGCTAATATGATGTAGGATTATAGATTAGTAAAACAAATGAATTAAACTTTTGAATACTTTTAAACCAGGCTTTTAAATGTTATACTATGCCGAGTGGGCATGGAAAAGCCCTTTAATAATGACATGTATGCTAAAAGTTTAGCTAGCTAAACCAAACCATTTAAAGGATTCTGCTAATACTTTTAATGACTTGCAGGAAGACTCTACATAGGACTACGGTTTTATGCCAAAGGGAACACTTTACGGTGAAGCAAAAGCTGTCAACGCCATGAAAATACTGTTGTGTTACATTTAAAATGCCCAAATGATGTACAGCACAGAAAACAAATGTCATTTAACCACTTACCAAAGCCCTGTTCTCTGCTGAGCAGCAATGTTTACAGTAGATATTTGACAGAGAAGCTACTTCCGCGTTTTCTCTGCCTCTGTAGCTGGGTACGTTTGTTTTGAGTTACACAGCAGAAAAGCATAGCAGCGGTGGGCGGGAAGTCACAGGATTGCTAGCAACGTATGGAAGCAAAGGCGCCGCTCGGTGGAGTTGTCACATTTTTTAAATCAAACACCCATACTCACATCGCCTACGTCAGATTCCCTGAGAGACCATGTGACAGACAGAAGCGTCCAAGAGGTTGTTGGAGTATGGCTGAGCAAGGGGGGACAGCAAACAGAGGGTGAGTATTTCCACTAACCCATCTCATGTCTCTGTGTGTTCAAGTTTGTATCACCACGGTAATGCTAATATGTAAACAATTCATTCATGTGACGGCGGTACGGCATTCTTTTGAACTCCAAAAAATACCCACATTTTGTTGTCGTAAGTTGTCGAAGTTAAACAAGCTGTCAAGAGTCAGTCAGCAAGTTCAGGTAAATAGTTGCTAGCTCTCGTGAGTTAGCAAACATTCGGTGGCAGAGCTAGTCATTGGTTTTTCAATAAGCGGATGTTTGAAGATATTCTCAGAAACCTTAACTTACACTAAAATGTAAATTATTTCGGCTCCAACTGGGGGTCTGCTGCTTTTGTTTTCATTTGGAAACAGAGGCACAACTTTGGAAACGAGTACATTAAATGTCTTCACTAGCATGGTTGAAAGAGTCTTTGAAGATATATTAAAAACACGTCCAGAACAATGGTAAGGGAACGACCTACAGGGGTTTTCGAACATGCTGTTCTAACAACATACGTATCAAACTAAGAAAATACAGAAGTCGGCTGTGAGACCAAATGTATCATGACACTAAACTGAAACATAGTGTTGAATACATTATGTTCTTCATCTTTCTGTAGACTTTGAATAGATGTACTCTGTGTACACACGTTGTACCAAGTGTAACCAACCATTTCTAATCATTTAGAGGAGATAACACAGTGTTAAAGTCACATATTACTGTTGACCTCTGGGAATTCACCAGTGTTTTCTTGTAATTGCTCTCCCATCAGTCAAGTGGTGTCCTTTGCCCTCAGCCACTTATGGTTTAAATGTGTTCTGGCTTCAGGGTTGTTCAGAGAATGCTGTCTGCTGCTGGTGTTCACAGCCTGGCCAGCAGCCTGTGGGGCTACGTGGACACCACAATAAGGTAAGACTGGTTCTTAACATCCACACAGTGACCCCACAAGCCCCTGATGTACCCCTTAAATGCATCATAATGTCACAATCCACTTTTTGTTGGGTTTTTTATAAACTTGGAGATTTAAATAAAATATATCAAGTATTTTTTCTCTGCTGCTCCTTAAGTAACCTTACAATAACTTAGCTATATTCCAGTTAAGAAACCAGTAGTCATCCAGCTTGAACTTTGCATAATCCTGGCCCCTCACTGTCTGCTGTTTCTGTGAACCATTCAGAACGTGCTGCTGCCTCACAGTCCTCCAGCTTTGTTTTCTTTCTAGAGCTGCTTTTGCATGCTCTGAAAGGTCCCAAAGCACACTGCTGTTGGCTGCAAGAGTGAACACAAGAGTCTTAATACATTCCCAGCATCTGAGGAACTGAAGAACCAGCAGATTACTTTTATTGTTGATGGCAATGCTACCACAACAACAGGGAAATCCTTAGTGTTAGTGAGTTGTGCGGCTAATGTGGCTAATGTTATCATTACCTTACACTGTATCCCCACAGGTAATAGCTATATGGAAATTCTAATGGTTAGGGGCATTGATGGAAACTTTAAGACTGGTTTGTCTGACTGTGTGAGTTACTGTGTTTTCATGTCGGGCTTCTGTTAAACTTAACCACAGCTCTGTCACTCCTTTGCATCAGTTTAGTCCTAGAATAGAACAGAATAGAAATACTTTATTATTTCCAAGGGGAAATTCGGTGCTCAGATGTATCTAGTTTAATAAAGCCGAATTCCCAATAAATCTGTTCTATCTATATATTTTTTCTGTTTCTATTGACAGACAACAGAACAAGTATGAATGACTGGAATTCAGCACATTAAGACTGCACATTAGCCAGCCATCACATCATAGCCATTTCCTTTGCACCTCTAAAATACAGATTTTATAACTACAGTGTTTTGTCGGACTACCTGACTACACACATGAATTAAAGATATCAGCTGTGGGGTGAAATCACCGATATTCCCAAGTAAATTGATTGCTCATAAATAAATTTCGAAGCGATAGAAAGTCCTTATCTCACATACATTCACGGCTCTTAGCTGTCAATTACACACGTAGAAAGAGATATAAACCACTGATTATACAGTTACAGTAAAATAAACCATGTCTGCAATATTTAGAACTAAAAAACTGAAAGACACATTTGGTGAACATGTGAGACTTTCATTAATTTGCTGAAAAGGGCCACAGTATGGGACTTTTAAGTTACCGATCGAGCACTATTTTAGATAACGTCCAGTTTGTGCAGACTGATGGATGTATTTTATTTTAATAAGGGAGAAACCTCGTTAAAATACACTTAAGTTTGG
Source organism: Dascyllus trimaculatus (assembly GCA_024666655.1). NCBI lineage: Eukaryota > Metazoa > Chordata > Actinopteri > Pomacentridae > Dascyllus > Dascyllus trimaculatus. The sequence goes on from CM045451.1 coordinate 33,555,343, forward strand.
TTGAGCTTTACTAGTGTTAGGGAACAGGAACCTGTAAGATATTAACTCAGTGGTTTATCAAGCAATTGGTGTTCTTATTTAACAGTCATTCTTGACAAACAAACTTTCAAGTTATATATTTGAGTAGATGGAACCCAGAAATATTTTTCCTTAAAAAATGATTCAAGCAAATAATTGATTATCGAAATAGTTGCAAAATGACTTTCTGGTGACTAGATAGATGGATGGAATACTAATTCTTAAAGCTCAACACTACATGATACATAATGGAACTCTGTGTTCAAGCATTATTGTTTGTGTTGTTTTATAACCACAGTAAACAACATCTGTCTTGTTAAAGTCTCCTAATCATCCTAACTGTCATTAAGTAAGACACAGCACATTAATAATTGTTATATTATAATATTCTTTATGCATTATTATAAGTTATCATTTGACTCGCACGCACACATTTACTTCTTCATCCTGCGCATATGATCAGTGACTGAATTCGAAGGTTATATGCATGGACCATGTGAAACAAACTAATCTGATAAAAAAAGCCTGTGGACCGGAGAAAATGGAATTATGTGTTAAGGACTGACAGGACCAGGTCACCTCCCTGCTTGTACCACTGCTGCTTCTTCATTTTTTTCCTCAGCGGTGACTGTTATTGTGATATTGTTCTCAGATTACCACACAGTGTTTTATAACATAAGTTAAAGAATTTGAAAAAACCCAGTGACTGTGAGGTGTTTTACCTCATTATCGGCTACATGATTTGTTATTCTCTCATTTCCCGTTGAAGTGTCTCATGAATGATTTGCTTGCCTATTTTAGATGCATCTTAAATCTGATTTTAAAAGAAAGATGTCAGTTACTCAGCTCAGGCAGTGATACCAGAAGTGTGAGGAGACAGACAGACAGACAGACAACACCTCACATAGATGTAGACAGATACTTCAATTTCTTAGCCTGCATATTTTCTGTTGCTGTAAATAGAATTTTCAACTGTTTTTTTTTGTACATTTTAGCAATCCATAGACAGAAGGGAAAACACAGGGAAGTGAGGGACAGTCAGCAGGAGAGAGAAATTAAGAGCTGTCGTTGTGTGTCTATACACCCTCATCTGCTGATTTTGAGTAATTATTGTCAGTGCTCTAGTTATTAAATGTGAATACAGCAGTTTGTTTGATTTCAAAAGCTATCTAGTTATCCAATGTTCCCCAGGCACTCACTGGATTTTTAGACTTTCCCCTCCACTGTCTCAGCAGAACAGCACCCTCTCTGTGTTCTGAGACATCTGCATTGACAAACTCAGCACTGACCATGTGGTTTCTGCAGAGTAACCCACATCAAGCACCTGATGCAGAGGTCATGAGATGTGACGCTCTTACAGTATATGCAGCCATTCAGACATAACGTTCTGATGTTGTCATCTGTGGACTTTTATTATGCTTTTTTTTTTAACTTGTACCCTGATTTTGAATATTTCTTTAGTCTTTCTTGATCAGGCATAAATTATTACCATTTCTTCTCTTAGTTGTTTTTCTAGTTATGCTGTCTGCCACCAAAGTCAAGAAATGAATTGTTAGCCAATAGAATGACAGTGAGCGTACTTGTATTACACCAAGCACCAGTGTCTATGGTCATATAATCAGGCACTGAAGTACAACACAAGATCCATCCATCCATTATCTGTACACCGCTTATTCCTCTGTAGGGTCGCGGGGGGGCTGGAGCCTATCCCAGCCGACTCAGGTGAAGGCAGGGGACACCCTGGACAGGTCACCAGTCTATCGCAGGGCTACATATAGAGACAAACAAGCACACTCACATTCACACCTACGGACAATTTAGCTCAGCATGTTTTTGGACTGTGGGAGGAAGCCGGAGTACCCGGTGAGAACCCACGCATGCACAGGGAGAACATGCAAACTCCACACAGAAAGATCCCAGGTGTCCTAACCGGGACGCGAACCACGGATCTTCTAGCTGTGAGGCACCGCTGCTAACCACCGCGCCACTGTGCAGCCCCACAACACAAGATGTTTTTTGATTTCCTCCCACAAGGCAGTTGTAATATGTTGTTAAATGCAGTCTACTGAATCAAAAATGCTGGAAGTTCATTCATACTTTAATTCATTTTGATTATTTCTTGCCAGTTATGCCTTTATTATAACATAAGCAGCAGAGAGACAGGAAATGAGGTAAGAGAAACGGGGCAATGAAACACCACAAGGGTTTGGTGGTATGAACTCTAAAATTCAGGTCACTCCAGCACCTCTTTGTTTCTTTTATATGCAATGTATACAGTAAAAATATGAATTTAAAGGAAGAAAAGAAGGAAGCAATCCTTATGATAAAAGGACTTCTCCTCTGCATGTGTGTAGGTGGTGCTGGATCCCCAACTGGTTGCCATCATGGTGTCCCACTTCTAAGAGCCAGCTACAGGCTGCAGAGGACAGCATGCTGCGATGTAAGCATCAGCCCTCTACTTCTCTGACTTTTAGGTTCCATATCTGACCCTCATAGTGTGTTTTTGTTAGTCAAAACATTAACATACTATTTCATTTCACTGTTTACCATTTTGTAAACAGTGAGCGGGAAGTGCAACCATGACCTTACACTCCCCACCTGTGGTCACTCATTCCTAAGGGACACCTACTGGGCTGTTAGTCACCACAGCACTTTATTTTGCTTGACAGAACCCACAACAAATAGTTTGCATGTTTTACTCCAAGCTGATAAAAAAATCTGTCTTGTGACACCTGGAAGAAATCAGCAAGTCTGAGGATGCAGAAACTTTTCAACACACAGGTTCTAACTTATGAAATGAAGAAATAATTCTGATTTCAAAGTTAGCAATCAAATGTAAGTAAATTTGTGCCATTGGTCATGTTGACTCCTTTTCACTGCCATTGTTCGTTGTTAAGCTTTGCCTTAAGTTTCCAACAGAGCATTACTGACTAAGTAGCATTATGATAGTGGGAAACTAGGCATCAGAACTGAATATGAGGGTCAGGAGTTATGATGTTATTCTAACCAAAGAGGGACTTTCTCTGCATCAAATCATGGCTTTGTGGAAAATGGATCAGTTGTATCCAAATCACAACCAGACAAGGCTGTTGAAGCAGTGTGTCAAACCCACGGTGAAGCATGATGCTCGCAATATTGGAGTCTTGGAGAGTGTTGCTACACTAGGGACAGAAGAAATAATCTCAAACTTTTATTAAGTTTAGCTCTACATTCCTCTCTTCTCTTGTGCCTCCTTTTCCTTTCAGGTGTCAACAGTGCTTTTACCAAACAGTTCATCCCCATCTCCGGTGGCAATCTGCTTTGGACCCTTACCTTTTGCCGTGAGAGTGTTAAAGATAAAACTCCCATGGTTCTGCTGCATGGATTTGGAAGCGGTGTTGGTCTTTGGGCTCAGAACCTGGATGCTCTCTCCCAGCGCCGGCCCGTCTTCGCTCTCGACCTGCTGGGCTTTGGCCAGAGCACCAGACCTCTATTCTACACAGACGCCCAGGGAGCAGAGGATCAGTTTGTGGAGTCTGTTGAGCAGTGGAGGACTAAAATGGGCCTGGAGTCTATGATACTGCTTGGCCACAACCTGGGAGGATACCTGGCTGTGTCATATTCTATTAGATATCCAGGCAGGTGGGTGCAGCTTATGGGATTTCTCTTATCTTTCTGTAGTAATTTAAAAGGGATCAGTCATCCTTTGGTGCTGATCTTGTTGATATGGGCTGCATTTGGTGTGCTAAAAGTCAGGAAATGTGCATGTAGTTCCATCTGAAACTTTAAACGATTTACATTTACTGATTCATACTGAAGTATGGCAGGTGTTTTAATATTTTAAGATCAGAACTGCGGCATTAGCTTGATTAGCCTGAATATGTGGGTGTATCAGGTGCAATGCATAGGAGCTCACCTTTTTCAGATGTTAATTGGTGGTCAGCGAAATTGTTAAATGCAAGAGTGAGTGACAGAGATGAATACCGCTGTGATAATTATCACTGAATTATAGGTAAGAATTACTGACTTTATCTTGATTTTTCTTGGGGCTGCGATTTGCAATTACTTCAGCGATTAAAAAAAACTTCCTTCCAGTTTTTCCTGAACAGCAGTAATAAACTCAAAGATATTGAGTTTACTTTTTTATGCAGCAGAGAACTTCAGAAAAATCTTCAGTTGGAAAAACAAGCTCCACAGGACGTTTGGTGTTTTTGTTCTAAATAAGATTTAACCTGGATTAACTCTCTGTTGGTCAAATAATCAGTTCATCAACTTGTACTTTCAGCTTTTAATATTTTCTGAAGCAGTGAAGTACACTATAAAAGATTTAAACTCTGTTTTTCATTGAGTGTTTTTATCACTTAAGATGCACTTCTAGGATGTTGGTCTACTCGCTGCCATTCTTCATCTGTGTTTTGTATACAAAAAACGCTCCTCTTTCAAGATGTGCAATACATCCAGTGGTTGTGTCATAATTATGTCACAACCAAGCTCGTTTTCTTTAGTTTATGTGTGGCAGGAAATATTGGGTCACATTGTTATTTACTGCGCTGCTGCCATGGCGACAGATGTGGCTTGTTATATCTCTTGAGTGCCTTGCAGGATTTTTTTTTCAAATTTATGCACAAACATTCACTTTGACTCTTTAAACTGATTAGAATTAGGTGGTTAAAAGTCACATTGACCTAGTAAAACATGTTTTTGGCCCAAACTCAAGTGATGATGAAGTGATGACAAGGTCAAAGGTCAGTTTCACTGGGACATCATAATTTTCTGCAAAAACACCTTTCTGGCCAATATTTAATGCCATAACTCAAGAAGGTGAGATTGTGTCCATATTTCACCTTTGGTCAGACACTGAATTTGTAGCACTAATCTTGGGTGCTCACCTTGAAACTGTGGAGACTGTAGATCTTCTGTGCTGCCAAGAGATGTATGTGAGGCATCCTCATTTTAGACTTTGTTGCTTCTTTGCAGCAACATCCATGTTTAAAGCATTGTTTACTATCGTGGGTGTTTTTCCAGACTCTGTTTTATTTTCCAAACATAAAAACATCCATTAGCTTGTATTCATTCCTTCAGAGTCTTTACTACACATATTATATGGACCTAAACAGATACAGATTTAAACTGGGTAGGAGTAAGTGGAGCTTGAGTGGAGACTGCACAATAAATACCAAAGTTGAAGTAAATCTGAATAATCCTTTAATCACTGGTGTTAATACTAAACAGTGTTAAGAACAAATGAAGTAGAACCTGCCCTAGGTTCTGCTCGCAGGAGAAAAATGACTCTGCACTGAACAGTGTTTTGAATAATGATTCTGCCCTTTTGCTGTTAACATGGTTGAAGCATAACATGCCAGTATGACTACAGAATACAGCTGTAGTGGTGTGCCCGTAGGTGCTGGCAGCTCGTGATAACAGCAGTGTCCTCCAAGCCTCTCTCTCCTCCCACTGGACTCTATCTCTCCTGAATCATCTTCTCTCACTGCGTCTTCAGCTCAGAGCTTCCAGCAGGCGCCCAGCTCTCCCTAAGGGACGTCTGATAAAATGTCCTCATTCCCTTATCACCCTCCATCATCAGTAACGCTGAATAAAATTCCCTCCTCCTGTCTTCTTATTGTTATCTCAGTGTTCCAAATGGCCTTTAAGTTATAACTTGAGATGCTCTTGATCAGGGACATATGTCCTTATTTAAGCTGAACTGTGCTTATTGTTAATGTTATGGCCTACAGAGAAATCTTGCTGCATACTTACACTGTTAAGGTCCTACAGTAAAACTATTCATACTGTGTGTAATGCTAGATCATGTAGCGCCACTGGCATAGATTTTGGATTGTTTCTGGTGCAGTGGTCGCAGTGCATGTGAGGATAGCTTCTGTTTGAATAGGAGAAGAGGAATTTGCAGCTGTTCCATTACATTTCACATATAAAAGTAACGCTTGGACAACCTTCTTATTGGGTACAATAGCATTGCATTGAGTTATCATTGAGATCAAGATCTACGTTATCATCGCCACAACAAAGTCAAACAGCAGTCAGATGGTCAGACTGGTTGTAAATACAGTTTAGGTAGAGTATCTAAATCACTTTACAGTATTTAGAAATGAAACTGATACTGAATGCATATACATTTTACCCTGACCCTAACCAGTCGTGGCAGATGACACCTCTCCCTGAGCCAGTTCAGTTTTTCTTCCTGGTAAAGGGGATTTTTTTCTTTCCGCTGTTGCCAAAGGAAATTTTGGATTTGTTGGGTTTCTCTGTAAATATCTCTGTAAGGTCTTCACCCTGCTGTTTTAGGTGCATTGAGATAACGTGTTGTGAATTGGCACCATGTAAATTATACTGATTAACTTGAGTAAAAGTTATCTGATCATAAATACCACGAGCCTTGCATCACATTTTTCCTGGCCTCATATAGCCAGACCTGCAGTATCTCCACAGGGCTGTGTCAGTGCTGGAGAATAGTGTGGCAGCAGCTCATCACCATTCTGCTATAGGGATCGTAACATTTAGGCTTGTCTGTATTTCTTTAACCTAGTCGGAATTATCTTGGCGCTGAACCTAGGATGTCGCGACCATGCCACTGCAAAAAAGTCACAGGGAGAAATGTTTTGGTGGAGCTACTGTGTTTCACACAGGGAGGCAAACACTGTCATTAAAATGGCTAATTCCACTGAAAGAACTAAGCAGGTCTTAGTCTCTGTTGAAACTTACCATTGTCAGTGTGTAGGTCGCTGCTCTGAGCTGTCGCTGTAGCAAAGGGGATTTTGAAACAGTAACACAGATAACTTAAGTGGAGGAGAAAGCCAGATGAAATGGTCGGTGGAAATAGCAGCCTTGTACCTGCAGTCTCCATCCAGTGAGTCAGACTCCATCTTGCCTGTAATTTAGAGCAGCACTGACTGACTCTGGAGCAGTGGAACAAGCTGAAAACACAAGGCTGATATACAGTATGATCAGTTTCTGATGTCATTGTGAATTATTCTAAATTACTGGTAACTAAATTCGTCAGTGGGTTTATCAGATTTTTTTTCTTTGAAAATGATGCTAATGAGAGTAGCGCTAATGGGTGTATAAACAAAACAGTGAGCTGAAAGATGCTAAAATGCTCTGTAGGAATGAGAGGAGTGTCAGAATCTGGTGAGAAATACTAGGAGCAACCCATTTTACACCCAGTCCAACTATGCTACCTTGAATTTTAATATTTTTTTTAGCTATCATTACTATTTAATCACAAAACCTCTTACTCACCAGATGGACTGTTGAACAGTAATGTGACACACTCTACCTGTACAGAGTCCATCAAAGCAGCAACACATGACATCAGGCTGGGTGTTATCAGCTCCCCAGTTCAGCTGTAATATCAAATCCACTTACTTGGAGGTGAAATAGAAAGTGACCTGCTAAGTTATAAAAAGAATCTCTAATGTAATAACAGTCCAGCTTGAACTTCACCTGCCATAGAAGGTTATGTGCAGTATGTATGCAGTGTTACAATACAAAAGGTGTAAATTATAACTTAGGTGTGTTTGTAAATGTACCAACAGGCGTAGATTCATCTGGACTTTTTAATAATGTGGTTTAACACTTGTCTAGCTGCTTGTGCTACTAGTCAGAAAGGACACTTGTAAAGCTTGGTCTAACTCAGTCACAGGCTCTCCAGAGTTCATCAACTAAATGAAATATTACCCCATGTTAAATGACTAATGGGGAACTGTCAGGTTGAAAAAATGGAACGGAAATAAGACAGAACTAAAGTAAACATATTTAGCATCTAGGTGTTTCCAGAGGAGTGTTTATCTTCTCATGTAACTCTCATGCTCAGGTACAGTAATGGGTTAAATAACAAAGAACTGATATTTATTTTTTGGTGTCTGGCCTGCAGAGTGAAGCACATCGTCCTGGTGGAACCCTGGGGTTTCCCTGAGCGTCTAGACACAGTAGAAGCTGACCGCCCTATCCCCGTGTGGATCAAAGCTCTTGGTGCCATGTTCAGGCCCTTCAACCCTTTGGCTGGTCTACGACTGGTAGGACCACTGGGTAAGACTGGAGCAGTAAACCAATAGAAGACAACACAGCACCATAGTTCTGACATCAAACATGCAACCATTTAGTTTAGATCAAACCTTAATGATCCCTGAGGAGAAACTGGTGCATGCTGTGTCATGTTGAGATACAGAGGCAGAAAAGCAGAATAATGCATAAGAGCAGAACAAATAGAGTAGTATCAAACATAATAGAGCTGACAGTTACAATATTAAACAGTATTTTTAAAAGAGAAGAACGGAGACAAGATGATTCGGGGTATGTAAAAGACTGGGTGAACATCTGGAGCATATAAAAAAAGGAAATGAATGAAAATATATGCAGTATGAAATTAAATGAAACTGTTAATAATGAGCATAGCTATAGAGTTGGAATGGGTTTGTTAAGACAAATAGAGATGGGTTATCAAATATTAATACTACTTTAGCTGTGATGCTGTATTATTATGAATGTTCTCTTAATAAAACCAGCTGGACTGATAATTAAAGCCTGGGATAAGATAGGAACAATAATTTCACTTAAGTTGATTTTCAGTGTTTTGGCCTCGACTCTGAGGAGAAATTAGGCCCAACCCTGGCTCCTGCTGCTCCTCCAACCCTCCTCTTAGTTAATAATCATGCCGAACGTAATGAAGCTGCCTCGCCTCTTAATGGCTGCATGTTCCTCTGTGGTCCCCGCAGGTCCAACTCTGGTCCAGACCTTGAGACCCGACTTCAAGAGGAAGTTCTCCTCCATGTTCATTGACAACACTGTGTCACAGTACATCTACCACCTCAACGTGCAAACCCCCAGGTCTGTCTTTTCTTCCTCTGTGTTCAAGTTACCCCGTCGATTCTCATTAATGCTGCTACTCTTAAGAAGTGCGATGACAGTAATTTATTCACTACCTGTGCAGCAGTTATTCAAATTTTACTATCCTGTACTACGTCTTGTCATCAACATTTTCTGTCCTGTGCCTATTAAATGTTCGTTTTTGTTGCATTATTACAGTGGAGAAACAGCTTTTAAGAATATGACCGGTCCCGACGGCTGGGCAAAGAGGCCGATGCTGCATAGGATGGACCGGCTGCATCCCGACATTCCCATCACCATTATCTACGGCTCCCGCTCCAGCATAGACAGCAACTCAGGCAGCACCATCAAAGAGATGAGGCCACACTCTCATGTGGAGATCATAGTGAGTTAATAGAAGTGACTTCCTTTGCTTTATTATATTTTTTTTGTATTTCTTTTTTAATATATATGTGTAACTTAATGCAGCCCATGAGGCAAAGTACTTTAAACTCAAAAATCTACTTTCTAGCTTTTTGTGAGATTTCAGCTTGATTTAATTGATGTCAAATAAAACCTGTTTGGTTGTCATGATACAGCTAGATCAGAAATGAAGCTCCTTTTAAGACTATACAAATTGAAAATAGGGATTACGTATGATTTCAACTACTGTTTTTTTTAAGAAATCTAGAATTATCCTTATATTTTCTATGACCCTTTTGACCTTCTTCTACTACAAACAGGAAAGATTTAGATTTATAATTAATCGATCACGCTAACAGGCTATTTTCAATCACTTGTGATACAAACCTGTAAGAAAGCTAAATTAGTATTCTTTTTCCATATACTTTATGTATATCTTGTGCCATCAGATGCTCTCACTGCGGCATTAGGTAATTATGTGATTGTACAGGTAATCATCTATTAAGGCAGCAATTGATCGTATACTGTTTCACTTTTTCCATTTAGAAAAAATCAAACACTAAACTATCATTTAGGAAAGTATTTAGACATTGTGCTGTGGCTCAAATTGTGATCAGATGAAATCTTTTACCTTTAATTATCCCTGAGACGTGTCCAGAACTTGGATTGGAGGCCACCTATAGCAAACTGAATTTAATCGACATAGTTTGGAAAGGTATATATGTTATATATATACATATATAGAGTCCCACAATTTACACTGCATGTCAGAACAAAAACAAACCATGAAGTTTGAGGAACTCTCTGCAGACCTTTGTAATAAAACTGTGCCAAGGTATAGTCAGGAAACAGTCATCTGAACAGAATTTAGAGGTGCAGATGGGAATACCTGCTGGAAGGATGACTGTCTCTGCAGCAGTCCATCGATCAGGCCTTTATGGTAGAGCAGCTAGACAGAAGCCACTCTAGTAAAAGATATATGACCTGTTTGGGCTCAGACCACAATCTTTTGTCTGATGAGAGAAAAATATGGTATGTGGGCAGAACTTCAGGCACTACGTCTGTTGAACACCGGGAACTGCTTATCAGCTGGATAAAACCATCCCTACATTGAAGCATGGTGGTGGAAGCATCATGCTGTCGGGGTCAGTGAGACTGGTCAGAAGTGAGGGAAGGATTAAATCCACCAAATCCACAGTTCCTTGAGGAAAACATGCTCCATTTCTTTCTTTCTTTGCTCAATGAATGCAATAAATTAAGAGACACAACTCTCTCAAGTAAAAACGTGACTTACTTTTATGACTGTTTTAATCACCTCCTGTCCTTTCGGTTCTCGATCTTCTCTGCAGACAATCCGTGGAGCCGGACATTATGTCTACGCTGACCAGGCTGAGGACTTCAACAATAGAGTTTTACAAGCGTGTGATAAAGTGGACTGAAAGCTGAGATGACCTTGGTTATTGAACTCTGGAGAAAAGGGGAGCACAAATAGCAGACATCACTATATCAGCTGGTGTGGAACCTCAAGATCCCTTTTTCACTAAGAAAAATACGTTTCGTACATAAAAATATTCTCAAATGAGCAGTGATCTACAGTGAGTTTGACTTGTAAATCAAGACACGCTGAGATGTGATGAATACAGGCTCTGAGTTAACATAAAAGAGCAAGTCCACTATTTAACACTATTTATCAGAATCTTTAAACATTGCCTGTGGGAACGTGTCACATGCCTCGTTTGCATTCCACTGTTAAGATAACTGGTGTGATAGCTTCTTGGCCAGTTAAGTGAAGAATTACTTATACAGTATTTCCTCACAACTGCCTCTGTCAAACGCAGTAAAGAAAGAGGCATGTTGAAAACCAGATATTCTGCTGAGCACAACCACAAAGCCTCAGTGTTCAGCGAATGTACATGATTGTCATTTTATAGCTTGTGCAGTCATCTGATCAAACATGCTTAAAAAAGCTTCCAAAAGAGTTCATTTTTGATAATGTAAAAACCTTTCAAAAATAAACTCATCATATTTTTTTACATTTTGGTAAAAAAAAAAATACAGCTACATTTAATATTTCAGGAGACTCATTTTATAATGGAATAATAAATAAATAATAAACGGTGCATATCATACTGAAACAGAATCAGTGCTCAGAAAGCTCAGTTACAGTGGCATGGCTTAGATGTTTCCTGTACAGTGTGTAACCTGTGGTCTGTGGTTTGTCCATGTGATTTCATAGGAGGTATTCTCTTTAGAGTACAGTAGCACTGCATCGGCAGCAGGAGGAGGCTGTAGATCATTCTGCTGCCGGCAGTAACCTGATCTGTAGCGTCTCTCCGGTGTACTCAGATATGGGTCTTTCATTTGAAATCAAGTGTTTGTTTCAGTTGTGTTAATTGTGAATTGTCGTACTATGTTGAGCTGAGGCACCATCTTTGCCTTTTTTCCCCTCCATGGCTCACAAGCAGTTTACAATATGCCAGTGTGACATAGACTTTGTACTGAGCAGCAATGGTCCATATGGTGTTATTGTAACAACTGCAGCATATTTACCTTTATTTATTGGTTGATTATTTTGAGTGGGGGCTTTTTTTTTCCAAAACCCTCAATGAAGATAAGTCTTAAATTTATAATTTCGATACATTTGAGTAAAAACTCACTGTTCTTTCTTTTTGCTAAACTCTTCTGGAGCCCGAAGTGCCTTTGGATTGGGAAGCTATCAAGCCAGTTCTGACGCACTGAATGTTATGTTGTAATATTACAGACATCTGAGCAGTGGTGTGATTCACATGTCAGGCTATGTAGACTGTACAGCCCCGTGCTCTGATTGGTGGATATTTGCATCTGCTACTTGAGAAGAGGAGTGCAGGCGAGGAGTGATCTGCAAAAAGTATCATCTTTTTTTGTTCATGAATAAAAATCACAATTTTGCTTCTATAGTCAGTTTTCCCGCTCTTTAAAATTGATGTGATTTAATTGAATTATTGCAAGAATACAGCACATGTCGGATTACTATTCAGACCAATAAGCATTTTAATAACTGTGTGTTTGTTAAAGCGCCCTATCAAAACAAGTATTAGACAAATTGAAAAAGTGATGCAAAGGTTGAGAAATATTCAGTGGCTGGTATCAGTGGTCTGTGGTAATCAGAATGTCAGGATGATGGTTCACTTAGTTTGAAATAAACAAAAACAACCCCAGAGCTTCCAGTCACAGCAGAAAGCAAACTGAGGGTGTGGAGCTTAGTAGGCAGGACAGGTTTACCAAAAGATGCTGGAAAGTTGCATTAAGGCGTGTAGAATCCAGCTTGAACTGCATACAAGCTGCACTGATTTTGCCCTGCATTGCACTGCATGCCTTTATAAATCTGTCTTCTACAGCTGTCTTCAAAATGCAATATGAAACCGCTGTAGTGCCCCTTAATGCCAGCTACTGCAGATGCAATGTAAATTTAAATAATCTGCATATTTAAAAAAAACAAGTGGGAATTCGGCAGAGGGTCTGTACAGTATCAGTGGACTCTTAGGCTTCCATACCTTGTGGGGCTGGTTTACAGCTGCTATATTTAGCCATAAAATTAATATAATATAAATTCTCTGATGTTATCCATCTCTATAATATGAAGGGCAGAGACTGAAAATTTAAAGAGGCCTTAAGAACAAAGTAAAGTTGATGTTTCTCGGAAAGCGTCTACACAGTCAATAAGAAATGGTTTTTTACTGACTTCATTGTGTTAGCTGCGTAACAGTCATCAAACTTTTTTTATGTGAATTATTTCAGTCCCTGAAATGCTTCTATTTCTACCAAACTGAAAATGTAAACCCAAATAAAATGTTTGCCACAGCATGATCACAGTTTTCCTTTCCTCCCTGTCTTCTGCCACCCATGAATAATTCTCCTCCACCTTGGGTTTGCATCATATGTTTAATCTGCGATGCAACACTTTCATTCTGCCTCTCCCCCTCTTTTGCTTTTCATTTTAATGGAGCAAAGGTGACAGATGAATCAATATTTTTTCCTCCAGCTCCCCTTATCATTTTGGAGCTGTCAGCCCTCTGCCAGTGAGAGAAATCATTCCCCGTGTGTTCGTGTTCCGCAAAGTGCCTCTGCAGTTTCCCCTCGGTGCCACTAGAGGGCACTCACATGTAGAGGTGCAGCTGGTGGCAACGTCAAGTCTTCCCCACTTTTTTTTTTTTTTTAATGCACTAGCATCACCACTCATTTCCACCTTTTGATTTCATTTGCAGAGAAAGCAGACAGACTCCAAACATGTGACATGAGATAATGTTTCCACATTGGCAATTACCAAAAGGGTGTCTGAGGATAGTGAGTACAGTGAACCTCCTCTGGAAAGGGGAGTGTTAGATGGACGGAGGATACCAGGCGGATGCACACCCATCCACCCCTCCTCTCTGTTTCCAACCCTTAGATCCGGACTCAACATTAACACTAACATCGATCGTAAAAGACATCCTATCTGTTTTTTATTCTCCCTACTCTTTGATCGATTCGGGGGGGAAATATGCAAGCTCATGTGAAAGTCTTTCCGAGTCATATGGAGCCGTTGGGGGCAGTTTTGTGCCACTCAGCTGTTTGGAGAATGATAGAAGTGGGTGCAATGAAGTTTCCTCTTGGTGCTACAGCAGTTGTTGATTAGCCTTGGAGACAGAAGGAATGCCATTTCTTTTATTGGGGAGCTTCATCAATGATATGCATCTGTATAAGAATATTACGTCCTACAATGTTTCTGCCTCATACTGAGAATTTATTTGGAGCTCTCAGTTGACTGATTATGTGTGGAAATGCATCCCCACCCACTGAGAGAGCGAAACAAGAGCTTTCCTGGGTGGTGTATCAGTGGCATTAGTTGGATATCAAGCAATTAACTGGGAGCACACCTCGGGGTGCGCGCTATAAAGCTACAGTAATGCCATCCCTCCTCTGACACGAGACCATTAAACACAACATGGCAGGGCGGGGCCAGAACAAACATGTGAGTCACTCCACTGACGGAGAATATCCCACTGATGAATCACAGGACTGATTACTGCGAGCTGGAGTTTTCAAACACTCATCCAGTCATGGCCAAATCAGATGTGAGGATGTGCATCATCATCAGAAAACCAGGCCCAGGATGAAGGCCTCTGATTCCCTGAGGTAATAAGGGAGCAGGTACAGAGTCAGAGCAGGGGGCAGAGAATATCCTCAGATGCTGTCAGAGCTTTTAAAAGTCCTTTAGAAATGGTCCATTTTGCTGTGTCATGCCTTGAAGCTTCTCCAGTGGACGGCTATACAACAGCCTCGTGTAGATCGGAGACACAGTTTGCCGATCAGGTCCAGTGCTGACATGAGCCCCCACAGGAGGAGATAGGACTGATATGAGTGTCCATGCAGCCTGATTTTCCTCTCTTTCAGCTAATCTCACAGTGTGTGCAGCCAGTCTGACTAAATATTTCAGAAAAATCTCCTCTTGTCGGTTACAGAGTCATGTTTTTATATGTTCTCCTGTTTCTTTTACTGTGCATTAAAACTATTTAAACACATTTTCAATTCAAATAATACAGAACTGCAGCTTTGCACTTGAGTAAATTCATATGGCAGTTGGTGGATTTGCATTAGAAACAGTGTAAAATGATCCTGTAGTATGACACAGTATAATATTGGATTACTCGGAGCTGATTTAAGGGCCAATCTCTCAACCTTCACTGAGGACTCTGTCATGCTGAGGTGCCATTGTACATTAAATGTATTTGGTTCACCACCGTATCCACTTTACTTCTTGGGCTGGAGAGAACTGTGACCATCCTCGGACAGGAGAGCCTCCAAAACAGCATTTAAATCATCCTGAGTCACTAAAACTCTCTAATGAAAGTCGCATTAATGAAATTCCTGTAGAGCGTAATGCTTTTACCCATCTGGTATCACTTAGCGCTGGGCAGTGGGACAGCGATACACAACCAGACTGTACAGTTCAACAGAGGAGAATGCTGTTTAATTTTTAATCAGTCACCAATGAAATAAAAGGTTATCTTTGTTATTACAGAAGCAGGCAAAGTTATATGAACATGACATGCAGATACAAGGCCAATGGAAAACAACATAGAACAATAGGAGAACAACACTAAAGACACTGGGATCATCAAAACTGTGGAATAACTCCTGAATAGCCACCACCTTTTGCTTTGATACCACCTTTGCTTACTCCTTATTCTTCAACCAGCTTCATGAGGTTGTCACCTGCACGTTTTTTGAACAGTCTTTAAGAAGTTCCTACATATGCTGAGAACATGTTGGCTGCTTTTCCTTCACTATGCACTCTAACTCATCCCCAAGCCATGTGAGGGGTTTGGGAGGGGTGATTGTGGAGTCATCTGGAGCCCCACTCCATCACTCTGCTTCTTGGTCAAACAGCCCTTACAGAGCCTAGAGGTGTTTTTGACTCACTTTCTTGCTGAAATAAAAATGATGGTTCTGCTAAGATGGGATGGAGTGTGTGAGGGAAAACATGTTTTTCATCATTTACTCATGTTACCTGCCTAGTTTAGAGTAAGGCATCAACTGCTCATGTAACACTGGACACGTGTGAGTGGTCCTGATTGCCCGTGTGCTTTTGCATGATGTACACGCAAAAGCGATGTCTGTTCTGACACTCCAAAGACAAGAAAACTGGTCATAGGCCTTGAATTGTACATCGATCAGCCACAGCATCATGACCATTGACAGGTGAAGTGAATAACATTGATCATATTGGTACTATGTGGTGTTCTGATGGAAAACCTTGGACTTTAGCATCCTTGTTGATGAGACGTACACACCACAATAGACAGAAAAAGCACACTCCCTCATGCTAATGGAAATCCCAAATGTCACTGGTCTACCCCCGCAGGAAAATGCACCCCACCACATGGAAACAACACCAACCAATCAGGAACATGTTGAGGAACATGACAATGGCCCAACATGTTGATTTGACCTCCAAACTTCCTACAGCCCATTCTGATCAAGCATCAACAGGATGCAGTGGAACAAGATGGATTGACAGAGGCCCCACTGAACAATCCAGAGTACCCAAAGGATCCACTGCCAACGTCCTGGTTCCAGACCCCATAGGACACCCTGAGAGGTCCTCTGGTCCATGTCCAATGGTTCAGAGCATTTTGGACCACATAAGGGACCAACCCAGTATTAGGCAGGTGGTCATAATGTTATACCTGATGGGTGTATGTGCAGAAGCTAATTAACAATTACACTTTAATAAGACTTTATATCTGCAATAGAGGACATGGTTTATTGGACAACAAACTTCATAAAAAACTGACCCCTTACCGGCAAGATGTATGTCCTGAGCGAATGCATTCAGGAAGAGCGGAAATTACACAAAGCTAGTTTTCTTCGGAGGATCAGAGGGACAGGCGAGCAGCCAAATAACTAATTTAATAACGTAATTATTTCCATCAAAATGTATGAAGATGTTTGTTGAGAGAGCCAAGGCACTCATCCAGCCACAGACGCATGACTGAGCGGGTCCGCTTGCGGAGACACATCCAATAAAGCTCAGAAAGGACTCTCTTCTGTGTTTTTTCAACATCAGAAATTTCCATAACAAATTTGTGTGTGGCCACAGAATGTTGTGGTAGCCATGCTGGCCGAGTGTTGCCCTCTGAATAAATGCACTACACTGTCACCACCTAATCCCCCCTCCAGCATCACGGCTCTTCCTGTATGTTTAATGGTGGGGTTGAACATGCACATACCATTTGCCTCCTCTGCATCTCACAAGGACACAGTGGCTGCAGGCAAAAATCTCCACTGTGGAATCATCGGACCAAAATTGAGATTTCCACTGGTCTAATGTCTGTTCCTTGTGTTTCTTGTTCCAGGCAGTTCCCTTCTTCTTCTTGGTCTCCCTCAGTAATGGTTCTTTGCAGCAGTTCCATCCATGAAAGCCTGACTCACAAAGTTGATGTTGAGCTGCTGAAACACATGGAAGCGTCTGAGGTGTTGATTTCTGAGGCTAATGAACAGTCCTCAAGAGAGCCAATTTCATCGCAGCATTTGTTGGTTTTTGTGGCTGCATTTGCCGTAATACAGGTTACTACAATAGAACAGAGCTATGTGTTGTATAACAACACTAGCTGTGCACAACTAAATCTGAATTTTCAGGTACTGAATTCTACCAGTTGTCTTCTGACAAGGCGGACATGTAAACTGAAAGCCATTTCACTGACCTAAAGAAGCAGGTTAGCGTACTGATAATAGTGTTCAGAGCTGTCATCAAGGCAAACCGTGGCTGCTCTGAGAATCTAAACTATGAAACATGTTCTGCTTTGTTTTTCCATGTTTTTTTCAGAGTTTTGATGTCTACAGTTTTATTTTACACAATAGAAAATAGTAAAACTTAAGAAAAGTCCTTAAGTCAGCGGGTGTGTCCATACTTTTACTAGTACTCTACATATTGAGGGTTGCACGTTGGTTTGGTGGTTAGCAGCTGCTAGAAGATCCCCGGTTCGCGTCCCGGTTAGGACGCCTGGGATCTTTCTGTGTGGAGTTTGCATGTTCTCCCTGTGCAGCGTGGGTTCTCACCGGGTACTCCAGCTTCCTCCCACAGTCCAAAAACATTCTGAGGTTAATTGATGATTCTAAATTGTCCGTAGGTGTGAATGAGAGTGTGCTTGGTTGTCTGTCTCTATGTGTAGCCCTGTGATAGGCTGCAACCTGTCCAGGGTGTCCCCTCTTTGCCCTGAGTCGACTGGGACCCCGCGACCCTACAGAGGATTAGGCAGTGTATAGACAATGGATGAACGTATATATTCATTATGTAACCACACACTTAAAAAGTAATGTTTTTCTTCCATGTAACCAAAAGTTGATCTATTTTTTATTAATTTTCTTAAAGTTTTTTTGTAGTTTAATTTAACATTTGTCACCCTGCAAGTTTTGACGTGTGGCAAATGAACATATTAGAGCTGATAGATCCTACAGCCTAATTTAACAGATTTGTAGTTTGACATCAGTGTGCAACATCATTCTTGTTATCAAAACTTCAGTTATTAGAAATGGTACCTAAAAGTCACATCATTTCCTTACTGTGTACACCATAGGTGTCAAACTCTGGCCCGCGGGCCAAATTTGGCCCGCAGTGTAATTATATTTGGCCCGCGAGGCAATACCAAATGACTACTAAAGCTGGCCCGCCAGTATTATACAGCGCATGTATCGCTAATAGGCTACTACAAATCCCAGAATGCTCTGCTCTGTATCAGCGCGTCAATCAGGACAGGACCCATAAACACCCTCTCCTCTGTTGACAGTAGTCATAGCAACCGCACGCTACTACTGACCCAACCACCTCCACCCCTCCGCCGCCACCACCTGACTTAGCATCTGCACCAGCGGCCCACCAGGACACTGCTACTGTGCCACCAGCAGGAGATATTTACGCTAATGCCGTCGGATTCCGACGAACACTTCCCCCTCGCCCTCACCGCCACCCCCGGTCCCGGCCACCGCAGCCGCACGACCCAAATATTCAGATATTTGTCAGTAACTGGACCAGAATATCCGGAGCTCACCTACTGCAATTCAGACCAGCCCCGTCTAGTATGTGGAGCCAACGTGGCGATAACCACGGAGAACAACATTAGACGACACTATGAAACACCAGGACAAGTACAAGGACCTGGACATGAGTCAAAGGCGCGTGAAAGTAAAAGGAGATGAAAAGAAGTTTGGTTTCACAAGAGAACATGTTCAAAAAGCCATATCACAAAGTGAGGCTGCTGTAAAGGCTAGTTCTATTGATATATAATATCAATATATCAATATAATAATGTTGATAATTATAATATATATTATAATATATATATATATATGTTATATTATATAATATAATAATATAATGTTGGCCCGCGACTATGTCCAGGTTTTCAGATTTGGCCCACTGTGTATTTGAGTTTGACACCCCTGGTGTACACGGTCACATTGTACACTTTGGGATTATAGGCACTGCAGCAAAAGCGTAGCATCTCTGAGTTGTACTCGATGGCAGCGTTCACCTCAGTACATGAATCTGCTTCTAAATACACTCATCTGTAACAATGACTGAGATAATGATTGTGTCCTGATATGAGTGAGAGGAGGATGAGGAGGAAGAAAGGCAGAGGGAGATTGGAAGAAGAGGCAGAGGAGAAAGACCTTTACTCTGGAGCACAGACCAGGCCAGACCCGGCTCGTCTTGTCTGGGTTGCTAGGAAACCAGCGAGGCGCCTGATCTAATTTATTAAATTCAGCCTCTCGCCTCCTCTATATCTCTCTCTTTCTCTTCCTGTGTCTGTCTCGCTCGCTCACTTTTGGCCTCCATGCTGCTTTCCCTATCTGTCGTTATCTTTCCCACCCTCTAAGGCGCTTATCTCCCTCCCCTCCCCTCCTCTCTTCTCCTCACTCTTTCTCTGTTCCCCCTCACTCTATCAGCCGCTCCACAGCTGCCTGTGTGTATATGTGGCAATATCGTTCCCTCTCTCTCTCTTTCCCATCCTCCCTCCATCTCAGACCTCAGACAGCGTATCCTCTCAGGCTGTGCGGCAGTGCCACCCCCATATCTTTCACACCGAGCTGTGAGTACCGCCCTCAGGCAGGCCAGACCTTCTGTGACTTACCAAGCACACACAACACGCACACATGTAAACACACACATTCGCGCAAACCACATTACCATTTAGACTGTGACTTTGTCTCGCTTTGCTCTTGGAGTCCAGATTCTTAATGTTGATGCATCAGCCTCTCACTACAAAGCACTTTGCTCTGCTTATTGCCTGAATTATTCAACATCACCATTGCTATCTTCAACCCAATCAATGATCGTTCACGTTCCAGGTAATCAATAAAGGAGCGGGGGTACGGAGGGAACACTTCTGAGTGCTGCCGCCAGGGAATGAAGCTGTATTTCATTTTCAGATGGAAACATGTTGAGTGTATCACAGGAAGTACACAAACTGGTTTTGGATGGAGTGTCCCGTGTTTGAGGCTCACTTTACTGAACTAAGTTTGGAGTGTAAAGACATTAGGAAGTACTGGCTACAGCAGCTACTGGTCACAAGTGGTAATGACAGGATGATAGTAAATGCAAAGATGTTGCTAAAAAAGGTCACTCAGGTGCAGGGATGCATGCAACATAGCCAAGCTAGCAAGAGTTTGTCATCAGACAGGTTTCCATGCAAATGCAAATGTGACAATTTAAAAAATCTGCAAAAGAAAATGTAAATAACGTCAGTTTCTATCCACTGCAAATGTGGTCTGTCAAGATGAACAGCAAGCAGCACAAATTCATCAGTCAGGTTCCATTAAAGGGGCTGCATGAAGATGATGTAATCTGAAGAACACCAGTCCGTCACCCAGCAGTGAAAAAAAATGTAGAAAACATTTTGTGAATATTGTATTTCCATTAGTTTTATGTATTAATGTTACAATTTCATTGAGCAAACACTTTTATCCAAAGCAGTGTCCATCTTTACAATGTGTTTTGCATTCACACATTCCATGCAAGGTGCCTGCCTGTCAGCGAGAGCAACTTGGGGTTCAGTGTCTTGCCCAAGGACACTTTGGCATGTGGAGAGGCCGGGGATCAAACCATCAACCTTGCAATCAGTGGACAACCCGCTCTACCACCCGAGCCACAGCCGCCCAACGTCAGGAACGTTACAGTTTCCTCATTACGCCGTAAAAATGTGAAGTTTTTGTCTGCTATTTTTTGTCTCATCAGCCGAATGGAAGTCTCAGTGGATGTTTCCATTGTGCTTTGTTGCAGTTTGCATTTAGTGATTTTTTCAGTTTTTCAGCTCTCTGTCAGAGATTTTATTGAAAATGTTCAGGTGCATGAACACACCTATAGTGTACCGGCTGCCCACTCACAAGCCCAGTAGCTTTGTCTGGCTGCTGACATTCTGCCCGGCTTTAGTCTTCCTGCCAACACTGTGGAATGACTTTAAGGTGGTTGTACCATTCAAGGACCTTTGATAGCTTTTCATCCATTGCTTCTGGGTTACATCACAGCCAAATGTCATCTCATCAGCTGCACATAGAAAGGGTAACCTATAAACAAGGTCTTTAAGTGCAGTTTTGTGGTGTGAAGTCTGAGCAATGCCCATGGTAGCACAGCACGGTAGCTTCAGCAATTTTACCCCTGTAAAACGGTGACTCATGCCTGTACAGAACAGTTCTGCCGCAGCGACTGTGAAAAGAACCAAACATGGACACATGTCGATAAGTCATGAAGTCTGCAAACTATCTCAGCAAAGTGCAAAGATGGAAAGTTTGCTGACATTAGCCAAAGTAAGCTAGTGGATAAATTCATGTTAAAAGCAGAGGGAAAATAATCCAGTGTGGCACAAATAGTAAACACGCTTCCATATTTGTTTGGAATAATATACATACTCATACAAATTGGAAAAATCAAGAATTTTTGTTGCTTGTTTCATATAAGGCATAAAAACATGATACAGGTTACTTGAAAATATAGTACACATATTGACCCGCTTTGGTCCCTCTCCGAGCTATTGTTATATGAAACAATAACAACTAATAATAATAACTAACATGCGTTTATTTTTGGAATAAAATGCTTGTCAAGAAAGTTCATGACAGTAATTATATCTCTTTATTAGCAAAACTCCATATACCCAGCCTTCATGTCTCTATGTCTGACTTAACGTCCTTCCAGGATACATTTAAACACAGCACAAACTTTAAAGCTGTAAAAAAAAAAAAAACCTAGCGCCTTATGTACTGAATTCCATTTGTCATTTATTATATTTATTTTTGCTCATCCCTGTTTTATTGCTTTAATGATGTTCGTGCACTTCCTCCCGCATGCACTACTTTGTTGCTGTTGTTGGAATTGTAAGCCTGCTGGAAGTTCTGGTATAATTGGGCAGTGGGTGCATTTAGTTGCTGATGAATTTAAATTTTCATTTGTAAGCGGAAAAATGTGTCAAAAGCCGAATTGGAATTAACATAATCGAATGTCTTTGCTCGTAAAAAATCTGGTAAATCAAACGCAGAAGTGTAACCGGGACGTAGCTGCACCATAACTTCCAGAAATAATCACTGAGCTATTTAAATGACCTACTAATCCTCTGTAAAGGTAGGTATGAGTTTTTTAAAATACATGCACAGTCAAATGAGAAAAAGGCAAGACATATCTGTGTCTTCACTGATTGGACCCCACCATGCTGCATGCTGCATCATTTTAAGGGGGTAGTTATACAATGGAAGGAGTATCCAGCTGCTGGAACCAAGACGTAAGTGGTGGTGAAGCAGGGGTGAAGAAAGATCTGGATGGATCTGGTGTGGAGCAGAACTACTTATGAACTCTGTAGAAACACCCGAAGAGAAGGGGGAAGGGTTGAATCGCAAATGTTCCATATGCCATGGAAGATGCTCACCTGCCATCAAGGGTAACTTTGGGTTTAGGGTCTTGCCCAAGAACACGTCGGCACATAATGAGACCTAGAATTGAACAGTAATTCTTAAAATTAGTGGTAAACCCACTTTATCACTTGAGCCACACCCACCCCATTGGCTGGATTGCATTGGTGTGATGCTGGAATGACAATTGACAGTAGTAGAGAGAGAAACAGTTTTAAAAATGACACTAGCGACATGTTTGGCCCAGATACAGAGACTGTGGTAAAACAAAGTGACAAATACAATGGTCCTGCAAGTGTGTAACATTCAATGTGGCATATAGACCCCATTTTTGTCAATATCCCATTTTAATATCTATTCTACTTTTCCATATCTATAGATCACATATTCTCCTTGACAACACGTTACTTCCTTAGAAGCAGCAGTGGACATAACAGTCAAGCTACTTACTTGCTCGGGAGCTGAGCTTTCTGCATAACATGATCCTCAGCAGCAGATAAAGTTGTCATTGAACAGCAGACGCTCAAACTCTCAGTTGCTCTGTGCCTGTGATATATAAGCATGATATGTGATACTAAACTGTCAGAACTATGTCTATGTGGAGCATTTTTGGTCCATCAGCAGAGTAACACCACATATAAAGATGAAGAAACCCTCCATCCATAGCTTTCCTGAACAGCGGTTTCAATGCTCAGAGTAAAGGCTCCAGCTGTCGCCATCTTGGCAGCACCTGACTCCCCCTAGCTCCCAGCAAGTCCAAAAACAAGCATTAGTGAAGCTGAAGCAGGCCTTGGACAGTCCTATGAAGGCACCCACCTGTCCCTGAAAGTGGCCACATTTGTAATTATGCATAACGTTCAGCTGTATACATGTTTTTTTTCTGCTGTGAAGTTGGGTATTTTTTTAAATGGGGTCTATAGGGACTGATTCACTTTTTGAGCCAGACTCAAGTGACCATTCAGAAACTGACAATATAGGATGATGTTAATGAGATCTAAGGCACAGAGGATAAAGGGTTGCTCCCAGGCTGGCTGACCCCCACCTAAAAGAAAGTGGAGAGAGGTAGAAAGGCAGTAGCAGGGGGAGAGAGGGTGAGGCAAGGCAGCAGTGTTTCTGGTCCTTCATCTACAACTTTCAACCTCCATGTTTAGGTGCTTTGTGTTGGCTGTCATTTTTCAGCCTTCCTGAGGGTTGCTGCTTGAGCAGTTAGCAGCTGTATAGATACCAACTAATCTTTGTGGTGGTTTTGTTTTTCTGAATGTAAGTATTAACTTAGTGATGCTTAACTGTCCACCTGGCAAGGAGTTAATTTACACTCACTGGCCACTTTATTAGGTCCACCTTGCTAGAAAAAGGTTGGATCCCCTTTTGCCTTCAGAACTGCCTTAATTCTTCATGGCATACTCTCAACAATGTGTTGGAAACATTCCTCAGAGGTTTTCCTCCATGTTGACATGATAGCATCACACAGTTGCTGCAGATTTATCTGCTGCACATCCATGATGCCAATCTCCCGTTCCACCACATCCCAAAGGAGCTCTACTGGACTGTGATCTGGTGACTGTGGAGGCCGTTGGAGTCCAGAGAACTCATCGTCATGTTCTAGAAACCAGTTTGAGATGATCTGAGCTTTGTGACATGGAGCTTTATCCTGCTGGAAGTAGCATCAGAAGATGGTCCACTGTGGTCATAAAGGGATGGACATGGTCAGCAGCAACACTCAGGTAGGCTGTGGAGTTTAAACCAGTTGGTACTAAGGGGCCCAAAGTGTGCAAGAAAACATCCCCCCTACACCTTTACACCACCAGCAGCAGCCTGAACCGTTGATCCAAGGCAGGATGGATCCATGCTTTCATGTTGTTTATGTCAAACTCTGACCCTACCATCTGAATGTTCAGCTGAAATGGAGATTCATCAGACCAGGCAACGTTTTTCCATCTTCTGTTGTCCAGTGTTGGTGAGCCTGTGTGAACTGTAGCCTCAGTTTCTTGTTCTTAGCTGACAGGAGTGGCCCCTGGTGTGGTCTTCTGCTGCTGTAGCCCATCTTCTTCAAGGGTGGACGTGTTGTGGTTCAGAGATAGTGTTCTGCATTCCTTGGTTGTAATCAGTGGTTATTTGAGTTGCTGTTTCCTTTCTGTCTTCTCGAACCAGTCTGCCTAATAAAGTACCCAATAAAGCAACCAATGACTGTATATGCTGCTTCTAATTTAAGGTATGGATGTATTTTGCATTGCTGAGCACAAACCAGTGAGCCAATACAAAATAAGGCACACTTTCCCACTCTTAGTGTCTGAAGCATTATGTTGTGAATGATCTCTGAAATCTGCAGTTGATATTGAATCAATATGGTGTCAAAAAATCTGAAGTATATTCATGCTCCTATATGCTTATTATGACATTCAAGATGGCGGTCATACAGCCCTCCCCACATGTCAGCACAGGTCATGAGAAATGAACATCTGTGTGATGAGGGAACACTTTGACTGAGTTTATCTCTTTGTGTATGTGATGAGTCACTCTTCTGCGGCCAAGTGTGTGTGGATCTCTGTCTGTCTGTTTCAAAAACACACGCACACACAAACCTACCTCTGCCCGTTCACACAGAGAGCAGGGCATGTTCCTTCTAATTGGAATCTACACTCATAAAATAGAAAAGATCGCTGAAGTCACTTTCTGCGTCCAGCTGCCATGAAAGAAGACAGCTACCCGCCGAGGCACATGAGGTTCTTCTTATCATCGAGGGTGTAGCTGATCGTGACCTCAGCAGAATGAGATCAGTGGCACTGCCGTATGCGCATAAGCCCTCAGTCATCATTTTGTCAGCCACAGTGACACAGCAAAGTAGGGAGGCAGCAGGTTACCCCAAGGTGCCGTTACCCATTTGCAGCCCCAAATGAGACATGGAACCTCAAAGCATCAGACGCCCAGGAATACAGAGCTACTAAAATGCTTGTTAAACAAGGATTTTTATCTCTCCTCTCACCTATTCCATCCTACTCTGGCTTGGCCCTCTATGAATCATCACCACCCTTAGGTGCTCCTGTGTGTATATGACAGAATCAGAGGGGATGAAAAGGAGAAATAATACCCACCTACTGGCATAATGCCTCCAAGGAAAGGAAGGCTTGAAAAAATTGGAATAAGACGATGTAGTAGCTGGTGTGGGTGTTCTTCTATGTGTGTGTGAGTATTTGCTTATGCTTTCATGAGTGTTAGGAGATCTTAAAGCCATAAAAAGGGAACTTAACAGCCACTGACTAAACAGAGGTTTGAACCTTTATTATTGATGTTTACAGATTATAGACAGCCCTGAACATGAGCTCCAACCCCTCTGATAGCAACAACACATGGTCTTGCACATCTGTATCTCTTCACATGCAGCCTACTCGCGAGGTGAATCGTCACATTTTGACTGTGTTAATTAAAGGTGCTAGCAAGCCACATCCAGTGACTATTTCAAAGGAAGACAGAAGCTCACATAAGTATTTCCTGTCATTGTGTGCTCAGTCAGATGGCGTGATTTTTTTGTATTTGTTCCTGTCTTTGAGCTAAAAATGACAGATGAAGAGTAATCTAGCATTGTGACTGACAGATTGCTTAATGGCACTGAAACAGGGAGGGCCAGCTGTTGTCTGCAGACCTGCTGCACAGGACAGTTATACGGTCGTGGAGTGGTGTGTTGGGAGGTGGGTCCAAGCTAGCGCTGCCTCCCTCTTCCACACTGACTCTCTGATTGTCTCCTATCTGCCCCCAAGACTTTTATGTTTTGGTGATTCCTTCCCCTTTCCTCTGGTGCCATCATCATTTGTCCACTATTCTGGTTAAGAACCAAAAACTTGCAGAACTGTCGACATTCTCATCAGCCACAGCTGGACTGTGAGTTAGCATTTTGACATAATCATTTAGCTTATATAGCCTCACCGAGCTGCTTGCATGGCTGAGATCATTACACTGGTTCATACAGGATTTAATATCTGGTTCATTTGACGCTGCCAGATAGAAACTACACATGTAAAGGCCACAGATAGCACTGAACGTGTCCTCAGCCATTCCGCTATCATAAGTGCAACAGTCTGTAACACTCATCACATCATGTTGCTTTAATAAAGATGACTAAAAAATAGAGTCAACAATGTCATTTCACATGTCTCACACTTACTGCATTGTTTTATACAGAATTTGAATTTCCTGGGAATCACATACATTGGAGTCTATAAAGTCTGACATTGCTAATGAATATACCACTATTTCAGATTTGTTTCGAATAGCCATGAATTTGACTATCTTATTAATCAGTTGCCCCTCTTTTGCTCTAATGACAGCAGCCGTCCAATTGTATGGACTCCTCAGGTTTGTTCAAAGCCGATGAGTCGCGTTATTCCAGCGTGATGTGACAATGTCCCAAGAAACTTCTTGTGATGTCAAGAATGTTTGGCTTTCTCAGTCTTCAAGTACCGTGGCCCAGAAGGGTCAACGCAACAGCAAAAGCCACAACACAACCGCGCTCTTCACTCTTCTAGGCGACCGTATTCAAGTGCCCACATAAACGTTCAGTGGGACTGAAATCAGGTAACTGTGGAGGAATGTTTATATAAGTCAGCACTTATTGGTCTTCTCTGGTCTTCAAGTGGTTCTTCAGAGCTCTCGGATGTGTTTGGGCTCATATTCCTGCTGCAGTATGAATCCTTCTCCGCAAAGATTTCCACAAACTCTTTTACAGTGCACTTCCCCTTAGAAAATTCAATCTAGCCACAATCGAATGCTCAGAAACTCACTCTCTGGTTAAAATAACAATTGACTTCTGATATTTTCACCCAGCTCTGATGTCATGCTACTTAACGAACAATGTTCCCCCAGAAACTTGAGGCACAGCCTTATTTATAGCAGGTGAACAATGATGACAAGTTGATTTACTTGAGCAAACCTCTGATGAGTCAGAATCAATCAAATCCACCTGAGTGTCGTCTGATTGCTGCTTCAGAGAAAGAACTCAAGGAAATCTGAGCTTTTCTACAGAGGAGCAAACATGACTCATGTGCTTCAGTTGGATTGCTGACGCAGAATCTAAAATATTTCTTCTTCATTTGACACGACCCAACTTGTGTTTCTAAAGTCTATGTGATTATTTCCCGTTTTACATGAAAATATGACAGATTATTGAACTGATCTAACATTTCACTGTATGTGGGGGTATAAAATTTAAATCGAGCCCATGAAGTTGGACTCAGTAACAATGAAAGCTACTACATAATGACAGTGGTTGGTCAATGAAATTGTTCTCAGCAACCACTTTGACATGCATTAATAGGAGAGGCACATACAGAACAATCAACATTCACAATGGCTCTGTGAGAACCTCAGTAAGTCAAAATACCTGGTAGTGCTCTGAAACTGGAACATGACAATGTAACCTGGCCATTATTAGTGTCACACCTGTGGTTTTCTCCCTTTGACTTGTCAGAATGTCTTCTGTGAAACACTTAAACACTATCAAAATCAGATCTTGTGCAATGCTACATTTCAAAATGCAGACATATAATATGCGTGAATAAATATTTCTACATGTTTCAGTGGTTTCCTTGACATCTGTCCAGTCTTCTCTGGTGTTTTGTGTCTGTCGTATTCTTGGCTGTTCTGTTGGTCTCTTTCCATGTTTGTCTTTCCTCGCTTCCTCCAAAACACAATCTTGCCATTTTAAAAGCCTTTAACAGTGCCGGAGATGTCAGGGGAGCATCACTGCTCCGCCGAACAACGCCTAGTTTGTCTCATTGCAATTCCTCACCACCGACAGTACTGCCGAGTTCACAGAGAACTGTCAACCAGATTAATGAATTAGTTCGCTGGCCACACACACACACACACACACACACACACACACACACACACACAAGCACAATACAAACCCATCTCTTGTCTTAAGCTTTGACTTTGTGGCAAGCGACTTTCAGTTCTGTTTAAAAGCATTGAAATTCACATCCAGGAGTTTCTCGTCTCATCTCTGCATCGACCCACGGAGGGAAACAGTAGGACGGCTGGCGAGCCGCGGTGTCACTTTGTATCAGGTTTCATCCATTTCATGCAGATGGGCTCACGTTGTGTTTATGGTGTGTGCTGTCAGTGGCAAATTGTCACACAGCACTGCTTCTCACAGAGTATGCAGCCATTATCAGTAACTCTGCAATACACCCTTTACATCTTGACCTGACAAGAATGCTGTAATTTAGTATTTAGATAAATATGCAAAACACTGCACGTCACTAACTTTGTGTGTTCTCTCTGCTGTGGTTTCTATATCATCCTGTCTGCAGGTATCTCTGGCTGCGGAGCTACACATTTCTGATCTGCCAAAGTGTTTCTCTTTATGATTTTATTGTCTTTGACCTACTGTGCGAAGTGTCTGATGACACATGTTCAAAATCGGCATTACACAAATATACATTTTGAACTGAGGTGTTATTTCATCTCTTAGTTTGTATGCTTATCTTTGTGTCAGTTTCCTGTCCAACAGATTACTTATTAAAGACTGCCATTAGAATC
Source organism: Dascyllus trimaculatus (assembly GCA_024666655.1). Taxonomy (NCBI): domain Eukaryota; kingdom Metazoa; phylum Chordata; class Actinopteri; family Pomacentridae; genus Dascyllus; species Dascyllus trimaculatus. The sequence continues at coordinate 33,584,542 of CM045451.1, forward strand.
ACATGAATTAAGAAAGCAGAACTTCATCTAGGCTTGATGCTTTTTCCTCTCGGATATGGTTTTGTCTAAAAAGGCATCACTTCTTCTATGACGACACCGAGCGACCACTCCAACATTGGCAGTGGAAACACTGCTGACCCCGTTTTAGTTCAGTCTGGACGGGCAGAAATGAAAACATCTGGATAAGGGTCAAGGAGTGTGATAAAATCAGAGAAGGACATGTGGTGGGTGTCCATGTCATAGTTTCCAAACTGGGAGTGCAACATGGATAGCAATTTACATGCATTTCTTCCTCTGTTGCCCATGTCCACGCTGTGCAGTTAAATTCTGCATTTTATGATGCTACTACCACCTAAATGCACAGGAAGCAAGTTAGTATTGAAGTGTCATGGGATATCTGTTTTCAGGTGTGTCAGTATTGATGGAAATTATTTATGAAACAATACTGAAATTCTTGTCTAATGGGGATCCATGAAAACTGCATTTTAGAATGAAAACACATTAGTTTGGAGGTAGCTTAAGTCAGAATAAACTGGAGTCTCATCTTGCCTCACAGTGTATCAGCGCTTCTTAACCCATAAGAACCCAGACACATTTTTCTTTAAGGGAAAATTATGGTGGATATAAAACAGACTCGATGGACTACATACAACACATTTCTGATGTTATTTTAGAAAAGCGCCCCCTAGTGTCCAAGATCTGTAATGTTACACATATGTCACATTGGGTAATTAAAGGAAGTTTATTATAGATTATATGTGTTGTATGAAAATAAATCCTGATCTGATATAGAAACACAGAGTTGCCTTTTTATTTGCATTTTCACATCATAAATCAAAATTGCATCTTTGTTAATAAGATTTAGCAAAAAATTTTTACTCTAATTTGTTTTTCAGCACAAAAATGTGCAAACTGACCAGTTAAACAACCTCTTATTAGAAGTATTGCTGTTGCTGTGGAACACTGAGCAACACATATATACAGTAAACATAAGACACAGTGCAAAAACTAAACACTGAAGGGAGCCTGAACGGTTTTGTTGTCCACACCATGTCATGACTTTATTTTTCTTTGTTTATATTTGTTTCAAATGAACCATAGAAAAATACATTGATACAAATGAAGTGATTGAGCTGAATTATTTGAGCAACTCATTGCTATTTTTCTTATTGTGACAAATACGTCACGTGGTATTTCTTAGGCTGAAGGCCTGATGGAACATATATGTCACAGTGACTTTTACTAAACTTGTTATATATCTGTTTGTGTAAGGAATGTGATCAGAACCGCTTAAATGTGATCTTGGACGTGTTATTGAAGGATTATAATTGTTACATGGGTTGAAATTTACCTTTGCTGTCAAAAAGAAAACTTTTTAAATTAGCCAGTTTTCTCCCATGTGCTCATCAGGCACACCGCCATTTTGGAAGTGATGTCATGTGGACAGCAATTCACATCCTGTCACATGACCTCACCAGTGTGTTCATTGGATGTCACTTTGGGACCTCATCAGTTAAATTTAAGAATAAATGTCTACTAGGAACTTTCCAGAGTATTTAAAGGGTGTGTGACACCTGTGTCACTGTGGGTCCTTATGGTAATCCATTTTTCCTATCCAGTCAGGTTAAAGTTCATGCATTAAATAGTGATTGGATTTTGTGACTGACCTGCAAAACTGAAATGACACCTTAAACAAGGAGCTCATGTCAAACAGGCTCTAAAATCAACCACTGACAGCACTCTGTGTTCTTATGCTCAACAGGAACAGCAGTAGTTCACTGTTTTTCAGAGCAAACAGCCTGTTTAGAACAACCCCAAAGCCTTGGATCATACAGTCATGGTGGAATGAACCATGTTTGTGATATTTTGAGCTGAAAAGCTGACAGAGACCCTGTGGGGGCATGTAAAAACTCTATAGTTAGATGGAGAGGAGACCATATGAGTCTTTAGTTGCAGGATTCTCAAACATCAAAGCAGCACTTTAAGAGCAAGATAACTATGGAGATAAGTGATGCTCATCTAACTTCTTCTAGAACATAAGTACTTATACAAGATTAATTAAGTCTCCTTTTATTAAGCAGCCAGTCTGTGGCATTACAATGAACTGAAAACAGAGGACAAAATCCGATTCATTTGGTAATGAATTTGTAAATTCTGGATTCTTTTCTCAGTGAGATTTAGCCACATGACATTTCATATTGGTTTTAGGAAAGAAGAAATGCTGCTGTAGGCGACACTGACTGCTACCAACACAGCTGAGGTTCAGTTAGAGACTGAGGGAAAGATGGATGTCAAGATTTTATCAGGTGACTGAAGTTACTGAAGAGTTTGCAGGAAAGGATTTTCAAGTTAATAAAATACTGATGGAGTCCCGTGATGGAGCCCAGGCGCTGCTGGGTAGACGAATGTGGAGATGTTCTTCCTGCCAAGATGACTGATGGAGCTCGGTCTTTCTCTAAAGAGCTGAAAGGACTCCACTCTGCTGGAATCCTCCACTTGGAGAGCAACAAGGATGTACTGTGGTGCATGTGGCCTTATGACCAGAGAAACTCAGTCAGTGGTTACACAGTTTTCAAATCAGCCAGCTGCTTCACAGAATGCACTGTGAGACATGATATGTAGAAAACAAACACAGACAGCAGACACCAGTGTGGAACGCTGACAGCAAGCATGTGAATTTCTCCGGCATCGAAATAAATCTCAGACTTGGTCCTGGATTTAGCAAAACCTCATCTGTCAGGGGTTTTAGTCAAAATCCACTCTTGGACAGTTTTATCTTCATTATGGGATGTTTGATGCAGTCTTTCTCTTACATACTTATGTAACATTTTTGGCAATCTCCTTCAGTCAGCTTTGTCTACTTCTACCTCTTATACATCCTCTTAACGGATATTTTAAAATGTTCAGGGGAAAGGAGATGTAATTAGGTTTTTATCAGAAAGTAGTGCAAATTTTAGAGTCTGAAGTTTCTATCCATTAGTGCTGCTTCTCTCAAACTTAGGGTCATGACCCAAAATGGGTCACTGAACTGTTTCTACTGAGCTGACAATTGTGTGAAATGCATAAAATAAATATGTGGCCCTGTGATAGACTGGCGACCTGTCCAGGGTGTCCCCTGCCTTCACCCGAGTCGGCTGGGATAGACTCCAGACTCTAAGTGTTTTCTTTACTAACACCATTTGAACTGGCGTTATATTGTATTTCCAACTGATCATTTTTAAGCTCAGATCTTTATAAACACTTGAGTGTAAATGCCAAAAAAAATTAGAAAAAAAATCTTGAGATATTGTAGATTCAGCTAATGAATGCAGTTATCATGCCAGGACATTTGCCATGTCCAGTGTGCTCTCCATCACCAAGCTTTCCATCATATTAATACTTTCAGTTTGATTTCACTTGTTTGCAGTTTGAATGATGCTCTTTCAATTACATCATCTCATCGCCTCCTTTCTCTGCAGTGCTATAAGGGCACCTCACTGGAAAATTCGCGCCACTTACTGCCTATCTCAATAAACCAGCTTTTCATATTAGCATTACAGTATTGATAAAAGTGTGAAAATATCAAAAATGAACATCTCCATCCTGCACTAACCATTGAAACACACCTGAGCTTGTTGACCAGTACCAATAAGCGGTCCCACATTACACCTGTTTTAAAATCTCTTCACTGGCTCCCTGTTGTGTATCGTGGTCAATTTAAAATTTTGGTGCTGACCTTTCAAACCCTACATGGTCAGGCTCCTACATACATCACTGACTTAATTAAGCCCTACTACAGCTCAGCTCAGGTCGTCTGGGCAGAACCTGCTGATGGTTCCACGAACTTGCTTTAAAACTCAGGAAGACCGATCGTTCAAAGCCACCGCGCCCCGCTTTGGAACAAACTTCCTTTAGAAATGCACTCACTGGACTCAGTGGATGCTTTCAAAAAGCACCTAAAAATGTATTTGTTTGGGCAAGCATTCTAGTCCAAACTGACCCAGGGATGTGTTTAGTTGTATTTTACACTATGTGTTTGTTTGCATGACCTTTTTATATATATGTTTACTACTGTAAAGCACTTTGTGACTACTGTCTGTGAAAAGCACTACACAAATAAAGTTTACTTACTTACAAATTCAACAGGTTAAATTTAAAATCTAAACACTGATACACTGTAAATGTGGAATACTTTTGTCACTTTGCAACCACTGACTAACCTACCTACTATAACAAACTAAGCAGTCAAGGCAGATTACACTCATTAGTGGACATGTACTGTTGATGATGGCATCAGGTATCAGCAGAACAGGAGGATGAAGGCCGAGGTGGGCAAGGCTCAGTCAGCCCCATTCACTAGTAGCAGATTATCAATGACTCCCAGATGTCTATGATGAAAGTTTGTAAAACTACTGAGTGTAAAATGGTCACTGCAGAAGGAGGTGTTGGTGCTGATCCTCAGCTATCCATCAGTGTGGCTCTTCACAGAATCAATCTACAGCTTCATCTTATTGTTCTAAGGATATTTGAAAATGGACATCAAGCTTTTTTTTGCAAATTGTAGCATCCAGAGAAGATGCACTAGCATAGCTAGCTAGTCAACTGTAGGCTGTAACTCATGCATGGTATGCATGGTAACTATATAATGTTACGGTGTTAGGGGGAGTGGTCATGCTACAGTTGGCTCTAGTGCATCACTGAGCCATGATTTCTGCTCCCCCTAACTCCACAAGTCAGCACTATATGGTCCACAGTCTATTTCCTGACATGTACAACATGTTTAGAAACAAGTCTCTGAATTTCCTTCACAAAGACTTTAAACGAGTGTGTATGTTTTCATGGTGGGTAAATGGCAGAAATTCCATGTGTGTGTGACTAATGTGGAGGTGACAAGAGAAGTTTAGGTTTTTTATCAAAATAGCCTCTCTATCATCTACCAGGCATTTAAAGGGAACATGCTGTTTCCTCACCATGTCTTTGGTGAGGAAACAGCAAACACACTTGAGCCAGAAATAAAGCTGTGACGGCAGACTTTCAACTCAGTCACAGATAAAATGTTGGAACACAAAATGTTGTCACTGCAGCTACATGAGACGCTTCTGGGATTCCCCAGTAAGTGGTCTTTGCCAGATACATCAGTGGTAAGGACATCAAGGAGGAGCTCCTGTTCTGTGACCAGCTGCACACAATAACAGCAGGGGAGGTGGATCATTTCAGGGTGATAGACAAAAATTTGAAAGATCTAAATTTAGAAAGGATTAGATGTATTGGAATTTACACGGATGGTGCCAGGAGCATGCCTGGCTTTGTGGTCCATGTTGGGGCCCCAAATGTGAAGGTGAGACATTGTATTACCCACAGGGAGGCTTGGGCCAACAAAGCATTAGAGCTAGGAGACATTTTTGATATGGTTGGGAGAGAAGTGAATCACATCAACAAGCAGCCACTACAATCAAGGCTCTTCACAGAGCACGAGCATCTGCTCTTTTACTGTGAGGTGAGAACTGTGGATCTGAAAGAATGACAAAAGAAACAGCAGGTAAAAGTTGCAAACAGGTCTACTTGAAGTTGCAAAGCTTTCCTTACAAGGTTGTAAAACCAAGCTGGAAGGCAAACAAAGGAGAACAGGCAGGATACAAACAGCACAAGGTTACAGGCTGGAACACAGTGACATTAGTGACAATCTGGCAAGTGGTGTATGTTGGAATGATAGCGGTCTCCCATAGCCAGACTGATCCCCACAGCACTGTGTCAGTGCTGGAGAATGGCCTGGCTGCTTCTCCTCATCGTTCTGCTGTTGGAGGACTCTAAACTCTCTGGCATGTTTACACTGAGAGGATAAAAGTTAACATCTGTAACTAAAATGGTGAACATGGTAGTTATTAAAGGCTACTTGTAAAACATCAACATGTTAGTATGCTGGTAGTAGAATTTGGTAAAATGAACCAACTCAGAGAGCCCAAGTAGATAGTTTATTTATCCTTAAGGAAAGAATTATTTTCCACAGTGGCTACATACATCTTACAAACAAGCAGGACATACAGACTTACACAGAGCTGAACAGAATACACCAAGACATGGAGACAAAGACATGGGCTGACACGTTACATGCTGCAGACTGGATTTCCTAGAACTTCAGAGGGGTTTCATTGAAAGGAGAGGTGTAGGTAGCCTTGAGAGGCATGTGGAGGACAGTCATTATGCTGGCAAAAATCGTGCTTCATAATCAAAAGCTGTTTATTTACAATTTTTGAACAAACAGCGCAGTAAGAAAAAGGAAACGAAAATAGCAAAGAGGAAAAAAAACTCACAAGAAAAGTTTCACAACTTGCATTGAACCGTGAAGTTCTGTACTGTGCTGTACTCTTCTGAACTAACCATTCCCTCACTTCTCTTCCTATATATATATATATATATATATATATATATATATATATATATATATATATATATATATATATATATATATATATATATATATATATATATACATATATATATATATATATGTGTGTATAGGACATGGGCTTGCCTTCCACTTTAAAATGGCTGATCATGTCTGAGATCCCACCTACTCAGGGAACCTATAGAAGATCTGCTTTAGATGCCCCTCTGCCCCCTCCTTAACCTCCAGGACAAGATGGCCGCCGCAAGGAAGAAACTCAGGTAATGACTTCTGCAAACTTAATGTAGTTTTTTAACAGGCTGCTTGCTTTTTTCAGACAAGTAAACTTTACTTTAAAAAGTGCAATTTTCTCTGTAGCCACTGAGCTAAATAAAGTAAACAGACAAACAAAATAGTGTCAATCATATCCACCTCTCTATACAAAAAGTCTGCATGTGGTCAGGTAGGGAGCTTGTATTTCTTAAAGCTTGCATGTTTATAAGAACAGAGTTGCTAAAGCGAGCCTTTCTACATGTGTAATGAATACCTACAGCCAAGATGACAGGGGGTAAAGTGCAGGTTGTGGATCAGTGATGAGGGGACACAGTGGGATGTGTGGCTATAGGTTTCTGTTGTCGCCAATCTCCATGGTGTGCTGATTGAAGCTGGAGCTATTGTCCAGATGGATCTGAAAGACTCCACTACCTTCTCACTATGTGGTAAACTGGGACGTGGAATGTTGAAAGGCAGAGAGAGAGTCATTGTTATTATTGAGCTGTGCATGGATGGCCATTTCATGTGGATGTATGAAGTAGAGGGTAGTGGTGGATGGACCCCAGTGAGGTGCTGGTACTCAGAATAATATTGTGTGAAAGAAATTGTCAACCCTTGTTGCTTGTGATCTGTCGGAGAGAAAGTTGTAGATCTATTGTACTTGTGGCGATTGAACCTGTAGTTACTCTAGTTTCTTGATTACCGGATGACACTGGATTGTGTTTAAGGTGGTGCTAAAATCAATAAAGAGAAGTCTGGTGTAGTTTCCAGGGATGTTGTGGTATTTTAGCAGTCAGTAAATTAGTTTTTTTTTGCTGGAAATGTCTTTATTTCACTCATTTAAGTGTTCACATCCAGTAGCCTCGTTGCAGAGTTGGCAAACTGGGCAAACACAGGTGCATTGCCTGTTAAAGTTTAGGATCACTACTGCCTTCTTGCGCACAGGTGACCTGCACTTGTCTTTTTAACCACAACTTTTGAATGACTGCAATGAAAAGCAAAGCTATTAAGCCGTGCTCATTTGTCATACAAAGTAGGATGTAATGTCAGACCTATGTTGGAAACAATGTAGAAACTTGGTTTAATTTCAAAATCGGATTACTCTTTGTTGAACATTGAAACAACTAGTATCATCAGACAGGGTGAGTGCTGCTGTTTGTTTTGATGTGCTGTAGGCCTGTGCTATGAAATGAAAGGGACTTCAACTAAAAAGCAGGAGTGTGAAAATGAGTGAGGGAATTTTTTAAAGGTATTACACTGCAGCGGTGTAATCTGTCTTTATAATATGCAACAAGCATAATTACAAAGCTCTTTTATGTGATATGATATTAGGATAGACATTAACATACCTATACAGTGAGTTCATGTGTAATTCAAGCAAAAGTAATAGGTGTGGAGAACACAGCGCTGCAGAGCTGTGTGCAGGTTGCAGTGATGATTAAATTATTTTCTCTCACTGATACTAGAACTGTTGGAAAGGTCAAGTCATTTAGTTTCATTTGATATGCACTGCATTTCTTGGTAATAAATACTTCGAGAGCGATTCAACTTAGATGAATGGCTGTGAGCTTGGATGCAAAGTGTGTCGTCAGGCTATACGAGTTAAGTACAACAGCAAATGAAAGCATCACCGTTCAAAAGTACTTCAGTACAAACAGCAGGTGGTAAACCATAGACTGTATGTACTGTATGTAGCAAGGGATGACATCCTCTGGTTTGTTTCAGGGACAAGCTGAAGCCTATAGAATGGTTTTGAAACCTGATTGGAGTGTATGACTGGCATGCACAGCATCATCAGTGTGTCATCAGTATGGACAGTCTGTTAGAATGTCCATCCCATCTTTGGTGGCTACCTTTGTGAATATATACAGTATATAACAACAAAAATGGTAGTAGAGAAACTTCTGTAGATACACTGTAGATACCTGTCTCTGTGATTTAGAAGGAATTTGAATAAAGGCTATTTTAATTTCTGTATTTCATTTCTAAACAAAAAATACCAAAAATACACAGCACATCCCCAAAAGGCGAATTCCTCCTTCATTTTAAAAGTGTTCCAGAATGGATTTTCCCTTTAACTCCGCCATGCAAGGATGTCAATACGGCTGTGGTCTCGTCTTGTGCTGACTGCTGCAGCATGAAAAGAGACTGAATTATCCAGAGGCCATCCTTGGTGGGATTTCACAGCTTGGAGAGCGCCACAGATGCCCACAAAAACCTGAGCACAGGCAACACAAGAATTAAGGGAAGAATAAAAAGCATCTGGAAAAGAGACGTGTTTTTAAGATCGTCCAAGGGTCCCCCGTCTTTCTGTTCTTACCTTTTCCCTCCATTGCCCCCGCCCCTCCGCATCCATCCTTTCTTCTCTGGATGTGTTTTAGCACCAGTGTAAAAATACCGTTTGTTGCCCTGCGGATGTTGTTTGTGCCTCCCACCCCACAGGACTGCTGGTCCTATTGTACACACACGCACACACACACACACACACACACACACACACACTCTACCTCTTTCTCGCTCTCTCTCTCACATACACACATGCACACACACATCCAGGTACCCACATATTCTGCTCGTGGCAGGCCTCAGCTGCGGTGACATGGCACAGGGAATATGAAAGCAGAGGAAGCAACAAGAAAGGCAAGAGATGAATAGAAGAAAAGAAAGAGCGCTGGAAAGACTGCAAAGTGCCAGAAGCGGAGAGAATGAATGGAAAAGGATGGGGATGGTGGCTGAGGAAAACAGATGGAGGGGAAATCTAAGGAGAAGAAATTGTGGAGAGGGAATGCTGGAAAGAGACGGAGGGATAGAAGACAGAGAGGGAGCAGGAGAAATGTTGCACACCAAAATCAATGTGAAGCTGGCTCTGTCAGGTTGTGTGGAAGCAGAGAGAAAACAGAAATACAAGCCTAAAAATACCCTGTGACTCCAATCGACAGCAGGGGAGCGGCGAACAAAGGGAGGGGGGGATCCATAATACATGATGGCGATGATATTGTATAGGTGAGGAGGTGTGTAGTTACCCACTCCGACGTCTGCCAGGCGAGGCAGTGCTCTCCAACACCCACGACGACACGCCCACATATACGCAGGTCTCCATGGTGATATCTCCATGGCTGTGATAATGATGATAATACACGCCTGCCCACAGCATGTCTGTCTGTCTCTATCGTCGTACGTCAGTCTGGAGTTGCTCAGGTGAGAAGCACTGTGATTCCCCCCCCCACCCTCCTGAATTGGGTTGCCATAGCAACCAGGGGAGTCCCAGCTGAAAGCAGGAATGTTGGCTGGTGACAGACAGGCAGGTGTAGAGACAAATATGCGGGTTAACGGAACATTTGAAACCTTCTTTATTCATTACAACTTTCACCAGAAGCAAAGTATTGTGCCCAGCTGGTCAGCAGGAGCAGGAGACAGTGGACTGACAGTATCTGAAAAGTGTCACTTAGAGGACTGTTACACAACAGCTGCTCAGTTGTCTCTGGTTACGGGACAGGGTTGTGGCTACAACTGAGGAGCAAAGATCAAGTTTACAATCTTCAGTTAGAAACAACTTGTACCTGGTGGGTTTTGTTTAGCACTTATTCTGGTATACTGATATTTAATGATGACAGTGTGGAAACAGCATGACAGTGTGAAATGGGTTTTTGGTAGACCAGACGGATGGCCTTGCAGAGAATTATCAGCTCCCCTCAGCTTTGATGGAGCTTAATAGTGACTTTCAGCTCATTTATAAGCAGTCGTTTGGATGAGTTACCCAACTCGTTGGATTCTTGAAGTGAAAAGAAACAAATAGAAACCCTGCAGCAATGAATTGATTTTGTAAAGTTACAAACAGAAAAAAAACATTAAACAGCATTTTAGGCATGTGCAAAACTTAAATGCCACTTCTGATAAGCTAACTTGTGAAGGGGAATTACAAATCTAGATCTAGGTAGTCAGTTTGTTGACTGACTAACATGTAGGTGTAAGAATCATTGAATCGAATTTGTATCGAAGTCACACGGCCCCTAGCAGACTCTTGATGCCGTGGAATGCAGAACACTGGGCTTATGAGAAGAACTAGCAACTCTCAAATATACAAGGAGAAATTATGAAACACTCATTAGCACTTAAATGACTCATTAGGACTTGTGAGGCAGGTCAGGAATTATCATTAGGAGCTGTCAGCTGATGACAGTTCCATATCTGATCAGTTTAAACCTTATGTTAAATTCAACAACTCCCTCCAAGCAACTTGACTGAGGATCTGAAAGTGAAACAAAGTGACAACCTCCAAAGCAGAGGAGGGATTTAAAGAGATATCAAAGTCGCTTCAGCTTCCAGTCTCAGCTTTCTGCCATGGCATTTTGAATTGGCAGTTGAAGGGAACTGTGGAAGTCATGACAAAACCTTTAGACACGTAGAAGAAAGGAAAGCAAAAGGAGTGGTGGTCTACTATTGCAGCACTGATCCGCAAACAGGGTCTACATCATCAGAAGGAAACGTTACCAGCCATTGTATCACAAAAGTCAGTTTGGAAATACTGCAAAGCAACAAGTGAACAAGACAAACAAAGTTCAAATGGATCTCTCTGGACACCAGAGTTAAGTCTGCCAATTATTAAACATGCAGGAAATGCTGCATAGATAGAGAAGAACGTGTTGCAATAAAAATCTTGAATGCAAATGAGCTGCAGCCAGTCAAGAAAGTGAAGAGGACAATGATCAAAAGTATAGACCTCAAAATCCAGAAATAAAAAATGCAAACTGAGGCTTTTGCGGTGGCTAAAAGATGAGTAAAAACCTGTGGGGAGATGTTAAAGATGCCACTGCCCACAAGACATCCTAAAAATATGTCAGAAATTGAGGTGACCTGCTAGAAAGACGGCTCAAAATTTCCTAATTAGGAAGACAAAGACTGGCCACAAGAAGCATTTACAAACTGAATGATTTTTTTTTTGCACATCATAAGTACTGTTAAATGTTTTTTTAAGTTCATGAAATACCTGACTGGCTAAAGCACCCATAATAGTAGTACTCTACATGGTGAAATACAGTATAAGTGCAGCTGGAAGCAGAAGTTCAACAACATTAAAAGCAATAAAGCTGATCAAGCGAGGTCTAAAAAAGGTCTGTTACAAACTGCCTTTAAATGGTGTTGAGGATGGAGGTCTTCTGATGTGATGTGGTGGAGTATTCAAGCAGGATGGACCATGAAAAACTAAAAGCAGCTTTGCATTTAACCCTCATCAGCACTCACTTAAAATCAATCCAGAGTCAACTTCAGTCATTTCGGAGCCACGTTGGTTTGATTCACAGGACTGACTAACTGCTCCAAAATCTAAAAGCTGCTCAGAGTGCTGGAGCAGGTGTGGCTTTGTGGCTCACGAAGAGACAATGCTTCATGGTGTGAACAAATAAAATGTATCCTGTCAAAACTTACTGCTTACTATGCTCTCAGTAATGGGAAACCTTGTTCATTGTCCCGTCTATTGCTGCGCTTCCAGATCAAAAACCGTTCTTACCTGAGTGGCATTCAGCTGGTTTCAGTGATAAAGGGGTTGTCTCAACATTTAGCTGTTTTTAGTTCTAAAATGCCTTTAGAATGACCAGAACTAAAATCCTGGGACAAGGTGCAAGTTTCCCCCCCACCACCCCAAAGGGCCAGTTGGAAACTACAGGCCCAACAAAATGTACTAATGGTCATAAACCGTGCATATGCAAATCAAAGAACAAAAATAATTGAAAAAGGAAGTTCTACAGTACAAAGCTTACTGTTGCCAGGGGTCAGTGTGCTCTTTGATGTCAGGATAAGACTTCTTTGGGAATCTCCTGATGGAAGCAGAGGGGTCTGTGCTGATGACATCCACTGCAACTTCTGACTGCAGAGTAAACAGCCCAGTGCTCTGTGACTCCCCACAGACTCCTTAACAGGTGAACTGGTTGCTCCTGTAACTTCTTTCTGGTTCAACAAGGAAAACAAGCCTCTTGTTTTGACATATTAGCATGCACAGTAATTAAACTCTGATTTAGTCAGAAAAAACACTGACCTGTACGCATCTCTGTGTGATCTACTTATCATTTCAAGCTTGCTTCGCAGTTGTTTGAGTGCAACGGGTGGCAAAATTGTTACATGCTGTTCAAAATAGGAAAAAAACAGAACCCTTGATCTCCTACAATAATGGGACCTAGTACCTGTGTTATGCTGTGGGCAGAATTTTGTTGACATGGTTCGAGTCCACTTGTACTGTTAGAGGAAAGGGTCACTGCAAATTAATACAAAGTGTCTTGTCCTCATTCAGTACCCGCAACCACAATCATGGGGAAGAGTATGGACTTGAATGTTGTCCAGAAGACAATCATTGAAACACTCAACAAGGAGGGGGAGGCCACAGAAGGTCAATGCGGAAAAGGCTGGCTGTTTGCAGAGTTCTGTATCTAAGATTATTAACGGGAAGCCGGCTGGAAGGGAAAAGATGCACAAGCATCAGGGATGACCTCAGCCTTGAGAAGATGTTAAATGTTGGTTCAAGAACTTGGGAGACCTTAACAAGGAGTGGGCTGAGGCTGGTGTCAGTGCATCAAGAACCAGCAAGCACAGACATTTTCAGGAAAGGAGCGACAACACATTCCTAACATCAAGCTACTCCTGAACCAGAGACGACAACAGAGGGTCTTACCTGGGTTAAGGAGAAAATGAACTGGACTGTTGTTCAGGGGTCCAAAGACCTCTTGTCAGATAAAATTAGATTTTGCATTTCATTTAGAAATCAAGGTCTTTGAGTCTGGAGGACAAGTGGAGATGCACAGAATCCAATGTGTTTGAAGTCCAGTGTGAAGTTGTATCAAGTCTAAAGTCAGTGCAGCATCTACCAGTAGATTTTAGAGCACTTCATGCTTTCAGCTGCTGAGAGGCTTTATAGAGATGTCGATTTCCTTTACCAGCAGGACTTACCACCTGCCCACAGAGCCCAAACTACTAACAAATGGTTTGCTGTCTATGATATTACTGTGCTTGATTGGCCAGCCAACTCACCTGACCTGAACCCCATAGAACCCTGTGTATGCTATGACTTTTGCAATCACCAGAACATAACACAACTGAACTCCAGATTTTGGATTGAAGTCTAGTAGAGTTCCAGAAACAATTCCAAGGTTCATGTGGTAGCCCAGCATCTCACTAAGACACTTTATGTTGGTTTTTCCTTTAATTTCTTAGCCGTATGTATCTGTATAGGGCCGTGAGCCACAGCTGTAATGATCATTAATGGAAAATGTGTGTTGACTATGACATTTGTTGATTGAGTGTTAAGGACTTATACACAAGCCTCTACAGTATGATTGAGATAGAATGGAGCTTAAAAGCAGCCCAAAGCCTCCACACAAATAGGTAATGAACATACTGTAGCCTATGAAGGAGTTATCTTAATCTGCTAATATTCATCCTACAGAGCTATAGAAGCCTACGTCAACAGTATCAATACTGATAATATCAGTGTGGTGTTGTTTTTATGTGGAATATAAAGTATTTCTACTTGAACAGCTCTCATGCAGAGACTCTCATAGGTTGTGGGCACATCATTTATTTAACATAACAGTCTTTTCTTCATAGCCCGAATGAAAAGAATATCTAACGCTTTTGCTTAATTTAATGATTTATAACACAATCTTTGTATGTTAATCTTGCATTTGATAGCTATAGTGATAAATTAGCTCACCTGAACAAAGCCAAAGCTGGTTACTTGACTGCTGCTCCAGGAACTTCAACTTTTTGTCCTCCTGAATGAACAAATGATAATGATAGAATGGTAAAACCCTGAACGTTTGCGTATAGGACCAGGTTTTATCCGTTATTAAAACACTACCTGCTGCCATTTTTTGTAGGTTACCAAGCATGGCACATGCAATGAGGAGGCTGAATCGTTGTATTAAGGCCATTATTTTTGTAGTCAATGTGATTTTCTTGATCCAAAAGCAGAACACGCACTACACACAGGTTGGCATTGATTAAGAATGGTTTATTGTAAATACTGAAAGTTCCTGGAGTGAAAATAAAATGGATTGGTGGGGAATCAGCTGGCAGGCAGAGAACTGGGGTAGCAGACGGAACAGCAGGCCAAGGTGGATTGCAGGCAGGGAGTTTGGAGGAATGAGCGTGGCAAGATGAGCTGATTGCTGGCAGGCAGAAGACAGGTGGTATGGCAAGGTGAGCGTGGTGTGGTTGGCTGGTGGTGAGCAAGGACGGCTAGAGAATGGAGTTGAAGGTGAGCAGTGGAGTTGAGCTGAGCAGGGCAGGCAGACGATGAAGTGGATCACAACATAAGACATTTAGATTAGTTCAAGCCAAAAACACAAGGAGCTAACTAAGAAAACTAAACACAGAGGCCGTACTATGACCACCGAACAGTCTGGTGGAGATACACTGCAAATAATGAGCTGAGTGCATGCTGATTAGTGCACAGCAAGTATAGAGAGAGATTGGAGCGCCACACCTACAACTCACACACAGAAAGACAGCAAGACAAGGACCACAATGTACACAAAAGCAGGGAAAACAGGGGAAACAAGAAGATTAGGTGCAGCCAGGCCCATCACAGTTATTCACTTTGGAATTTACAGTTTTGATTAGATGGATGTAAAAATGTCAATTTAAACTGGAGTTTTTCAGATCTCACTCTGGCCTGGTGATGGGATAAAGGAGACTTACTGCATTGCAAAAATTCTTCCCAGTGCCTCTGATCCATAGAGCCAGTTGTTGTTTATTACGGCCTCACTGTTGTTCATCTGTTTCTGGTGGAATCTGTGGATGTTTGACTTAAAAACTATAATGCTGAGGAAGTTAAAACAAAGGATTTGCTTGAACTGAAAACACCAGGACCATAATATCGCTAACTGTTAGTGTGCCTTACTCCAAATGATCTGGATCTTTGTCCATCAGGATATTCCTCTTGTTTCTCTACTTTGTTATTTGTGTAGTCCGTCTTGTTTCCAGGTGAGAGGATCATGTAGCTCAGGGTTGTATTGGGCAGTTGCTCGACATCCTCTCAGATCATATTATTCATGACATATTTTATTTACTTAACTTCACCTTCAATAAACATTTGCTTGTAATGTTTATCACATGAGAGTTCAGTTACATTAATGAAAAAGACCAAGTCATGTAAAAAACTGCATACCACTGTATTGCACAGTCTGTAGCTCTCCGTCGCTCTTTTGGATCTTTTTGCTCCTGCCAGCACTGCCACCAATGAATTCTTTCTTTCTTTTTTTTTTACTTATAGAAGCATCAATTTCCACTCCTGTCATTTTTTTTCTCAGTATTTCTCCTGGCCACCTTTTTCTTTCTATTGTCTTTCCATTTTGCAGAGAGTAAACTTATATCGGATTCTTACTCACTTCAACCAGCCTACTTACTATGCACATACTGTAACTCAACATGCAAAGAAAGATATCACTAAACACCCAGCAACTGTATTAACTCATTTATTTAACCTAAACCTTTGTACACCACATTACATTCTAAGTCTAGCACTAATTGCACTTGTTTTCTATGATGCAAAGCAGGTCCAATATGAGTAATACATTTATGAAATGCAATAAAGACCAACAATATCCTCAGGTCTATGCCACTAGCCATTCTGGACTTAAGTATGTCCAAAGCATCCGCTGAGGGCATAAATGTTGCAGTGTGTTGACTTATACATGACCATGATACACTGCTATAACATAATATATGATCTTTAGGTGCTCTGCTACATGTACTAGCAGGCAGAGTAGGGAATCAAGACATAGACAATGCCAGCAAGAGCACAGAAGGCCATTAGGTTGTTTTCCAGGAGCCTGCAGCTGGTTGCACGAGATTTAATCACCAGGGTCACCAGTGGATCTGGGATGTGTAACAATGATTTGACAATGTGTGTCACTCATTAAAGGCAGCAGACAGAACACATACCTGTTCATCGTGCTCAGATGGCTGAACTGAGAGTTAATCAGCTGAAAGGAAAGGCCGTGCTATATGGATGCAACATGCTGGAAAGAATCAGACATTAATCTTCACTCTGCCTCCCTGGCATCGCTGTCTGAATGAGAGAGAATTGCCCACAGCCTGGGGAGGGTGCACGGAAAATGAAGCAGACAAGCCAAACAATCTTCATGCTAAAATTGTAGCACGCTGCCGGATTGACACTCCCACGAAAATGCACAGGGGAGGAAAAATAAACACCAAGAAAATGTTGCTCTATCCACAGCAATCAATGCGGTTTTGTTTATATTTCTCCAAATCCTAAATTTGTCTCAGTGAGCTTTACAGTTTGTGTCTGCACACACACACACACACACACACACACACACACACGCACACACACACACACACACACACACACGCACACACACACACACACACACGCACACACACAAAGCATGTCAGACTTGTCCTATAGAAATTATGGTTCTATACACTCTAATAAAACAATATCTTTTTAATGTTAATTAATGAAGAACTACATATATGAAGTGGTTAGTTGGGGTGGTTGAATGGATTCAGTCTCAAAATAAATGGAACAATGCAGAAGTGACTACAAGTAGGTATTGTCCTGCATTATATTTTATAAAAATATCTCCATCCATTATCCATTAGCTATACCTGCCTTATCCTGCGGTGAGTCACAGGGGACTGGAGCCTCCCCCAGCTTCCAGTGGGTGAAGGTGAGGGACCACCCTGGACAGATCATCAGTCCATCACAGGGTTAACACAAAGAGACAGTCAGACAGCCCTGACTACCATACTGGTGACAGTATTAAGAAAAAGAGGAGTATAATTGCATGTAAATTGGATGTAAAAGGCCCAATTCTTACTCATGTGTTTTGCATCGTCTTGTTTTCGTATACTGTATAGGTATGTCATTTCTAACAATGCAATACGGTGCAAAAAAGCACTAAACCATCATGTGCCTTCATCTAAATCACACACTGAAACCTTAGTCTCCAAGCTGAAATTCTTCTTTAAGGCAAGCAAATATGACAGAGCCTTTTAACCTTTACTGGGTTATGGTAATCAGCTGATGAAGAATGCAGGTACATGGTATTCTGCATATCACTGTGCTTTGCATTTTATCCATCGCAGTATGTGTGCAGACATTCCTGCTTGCTGACTTTTAAAAAGCCGTCCTCAGATCAGTTGCTCTTTATCTGGTTACATTATGAGCAGAAGCAAAATCAACGCCAATGTACTTGTGTTGTCTCACCAATGGAGGTTGCTCTGTATTAAGACTGATTTGGAGGGGAAAAGCTTTTAAATGCGCAGCATCTTTTGATTTTAAATTTGTTGTTTGAGGTCATTCTTTGGAAATTGTTTGTTTCTTCCTTTTGAAATCAAACTAGACATTTGCTCACTTTTATTGTGTCTTGGCACGGTAGTGTGCATCAACCCCATGGCTGAGCATTTCTGCCTTGAAACTGCAGAAACACAGATTCACACTTCCAAAATTTCATACATACAAACCCAAGGAACCAATTCTATGGGCTTGTGGGTCGAGGCTTTTCGTATCATTACTCTTCATCAGAGTTGGTTTCCTGTTTGAACATGTGTGACTGAATTACTCCCGTATTACAACTTGCCATTGTGTGGCACAGAGTAGGTTTAAAGTGTTTGAGCAGAACAGGTGAGCTGGTGTGCCTGAGCTGGAGACGAGCAGTGGAGGGGTGACTGAAGATAGAGGCTGATTCTAATTTGATTAGTCATAGAACTGCACATTTTAACCCCTTAATGTTGGTTGTCGCAAATTTGCAACGTACCGCTGCAGCTGAGATAGCGTATGTATTCCCCTAATGCTGGTTCGTGCATATTCAATACATGCTTAGGAACTTTTTGCAAGCACTGGTTTCTCTTAGGACCGGTTTAAATGGCATTTGTGGCATCAATAATTTTTTTTTTTTTACCATTAGTGCCTGTTGCATCTCACCTTTATATCTATTATATGTGCTATAGACAAATTAACAATCTCTACTTAATTTAACATCAACTTGAAATCAAAAAACACAATAATATTTTTTTTATACAATTGTAAATAAATTCAGGTATCAAGGGGCTATAGGAGGCAAAGGTGGTGAGTTCTATCTATGTCATTTTAAGTCATGAAGGGATTGTTTCCATTGGAAAACTTAAAAATAATAAACAAGTGAACTGTTTATTCAGTGAGTTTAATCAATGTCAGGAAAGGAACTTGACATTTCTGGAGTATTTGGTTGGAAACCCTGCTAATGACGCTTCTACCTTTTTACTACAGATGTAAATGAATAATTCAGGCCATATTATAAACTGTCACCAAGAACTCTTTGAACAGGGAAAAAAGGGAGGAAACCTCAGATGTCACCAGTAAAATTACAGCAGCTGTAATTTCTTTTACTTAGCTACAAAACTACTATGGATGAAGTCAAATTACACAAAACCCCACATATGCAGAGGATACTTGTTGGATTTTGTTTGTTTGTTTGTTGTTGTGGTGATGATGCCAGTTAAATAGAATGAGGCTCAAATAGCTCAGGTGTGTGCTACTTCCTGGTGTAGTAGCCCTTCTACAACCATATGAGAGAGGGTGGTATGTCCCTACTGAATCTGTAGATACATTTCAGAGGTCTTTGTCTATATGTGCAGCACTGCTTCTCAGAAACATGTCTAGCTAAAATGCAGAGTCCTGGCTGCACTATAGGCAGGTGTGGATGCATGTGACTATTCAAATGTGCAGCAAGGCGTTGAGAAAAGTATGCATGCACGATTAACCTTGCCAGAGAGAGACGAACAGAATGACAGCAGCACTGTGGACAGCTTTTTTTTTTAGGGTAAAACCTGGAAATGTAGTCACTTGAAAAATGTTTCATCTAGTGGAAGTGAAATAAAAGCTCTAGACAGCAGCCTGAGCACCCTCAGCTCCATGTCTGTGTGTGTGTTTCAGACTTTATTAATTTGCTGTGCCAGTGAGTCAGTGTCCATATTTAATAGCTGTGTGGTTTTCTATGTCGCAACCCCCGACACTGCAAGTATTGAGCTGTGATTCAGACAAGGGGCGACAATCCACCAACAGAAGAGTGCGCGAGAAAAATACTCACCCACCCACACCAGCACAGACACACAGGTTCAGACACTGAGGCACATGCGCTGGCGAACACACAGTGCAGAAACAGATGATTCATGCCTTAAACTGCAGACAGCAGCCTGGTATCTGGGGAGACGCTTACTGGACTGTGAGAATTTCCAGTCCAAACAAACAGTGAGACATGATGCTAATGCTCGACACTTAGCAGTTTGACCCCAGCTTGGCTCCCAGCACACACACACAACCTGCACAGACACACACACTGAGAGAGTGGTTATCATAATATGCATATAATATGGACCCCAGCAAGGATAGTTGTTGCCATAGCAACTACAAATGATTATTTAAAAAAAAAAATAGACAAGTGTAAAGAAAAGGTCGTAGCTTATATTTCCATAGAAAGTACAAATCATATCTAATAAAGAGCAAGAAGTACTGAACCTTGCAAGAGAGCATCAGAGAAAGATTCATAAGTAATTCTTAGAATTTTCTAAATTTTACCCTCCAAAAATATGCTAACATTTTTTTAAAAAAATAATTATTATTTGTCTTGATTTTATTTGCAATGTGTGGCAACTTGGGGGCTGCACAGTGGCTCGGTTGGTAGCAACAAGGCCTCACAGCTAGAAGATTCCAGGTTCGCGTCCCCACCTTCTCAGGATCTTCCTTTGTGGAGTTTGCATGTTCTCCCTGTGCAGTGTAGGTTTTCTCCGGGTACTCTGGCTTCCTCCCACATGCATTTCAAAAACATGCTGAGGTTAAATGGTTATTCTAAATTGTCCGCAGGTGTAATTGAGAGTGTGCTTGGTTGTCTGTCTCTATGTGTAGCCCTGCGACGACTGGTGACCTGTCCAGGATCTACCCTGCCTTCGCCCTGAGTCGCCTGGAATGGGCTCCAGCCCCCCCAGTGACCCTACAGATTATTAAGCGGAATATAGAAAATGGATAGATGGGTGGCAACTTGGAAATAAACGTATATGACTGCCCAGCACTGGACTTATTGTTGTTCTGGGCCTGTGTTGGCCCATGCAAGGGTGTCTGAGCTGATACTTCTGCTTTGTTGAATACCAAAAGCATCCATCCGAACAGGCAGGCCAGACTTGAGACTCTCCAGGGTCAAAGACTGTTAGATAGCAAGATTTTGTTTCATAATGTTGTAGTTTTGTTTTGATCATGTACTGAGATATGTGGACATGTTATACGCCAGGATCTGGCTGCATGACACAAGCTTTTAATCCCTTACAGATATTTCTTTACTGTAAAATGTAATTTGGTTCACAGAAACCAGTTGCATCAGTGTATTTTTTGGGTGCTTTGATGTTGGACAAGTACAGTGTTCCAGGGAAGCTCCACCAATTTTACATATCATAGTCTGATACAAGTTTAAAAGGGACAAAATCTGCTCCTTTTAAAAATATTTTTTGTGAGTTTTTCTATTTTTATTGATTGAGGCAGAGACAGGGTGAAAGGGGGTGTAGATGAGAGAGAGACATGCAGCAAAGGGTCAAGAGCCAGAGTCGAACTCATGACCGCATGCTGGCGATCTGCGTCCACATGACAACGCCTTAACTCAGCGACCTATGCAGCAGCCCAAAGTCTGCTTGTTTGCAGAAAGAAGGAACTAAGTTTTATCAGACCTCTGTAGCAGAGCAGCATGGTACTGAAATGTTTAGCATTGTCAAGCCTCAAAGCTACAAGGTGCTGGGTTTATTGGTGGTTCTAAATTGGTTGTAGGTGTGTGTGTGTGTGTGTGACATCAGGCAACATCAGAGCGAGCCCTTCTCCCATTGGTCAGCACAGTCTCAGGGAGAGAGGCCGTTTATTCCCCTATTGGTCAGTTTTGATAACACACCCACTGTCAGTCACTCAGCAGCGGCCAATCAGGTTACAGTACCTGTGGAGCATTCTGGAATGAAGAAAAAGAAAAAGAAACGAAAAAAGAGAGAAGAATAATTAAGAAAAGGGTGGATGTCCAATCAGGCAACCTCTCTAGGAAAACAAACAGGAGGTGGGAGGAGCTTCCAAGCCTCTTATAGAACTTTTTTTTCTGGAATTTCTTTATTGTTGTTGTTGTTGTTTTTATTTTCGTTTGTTGTTTTTGTCCGTTTTGTCCGGTTGACTCATGTCATGGTTGACTGTGTCGGCCCTATGATGGACTCGTGACCTGTCCAGGATGTGGTCCACCCTGCCTTTCACCCTATGCCAGCTGTGACAGGCTCCAGCCCCTCTGCAGCCCGCCACAGGTTAAAGCAACGTATAGAAAATGAATGGCTAGAGACCTCTGGAGCTCAGTGCTAACACTGGTGGCTTGAGGCTACATGAGCTCCAACAGCGTAACACTGCAACAGTTTTGATCCTGTTTTGTTTATCATGACAGCTGCAAAGTCACACCCATCTATGAGAAAATCATGGGAAGGATATTTTAGGGCTCAAATGTCTTCACAAGTTAATTGCTAACTTTATCTGTCTGCGGTACAGTGCCGGCGGCGCAGTGCACTGTGGGTTCATCAGCCGCTTTTGTGTTGAGAAAAGATTTTCTTCGCTGCATTTGGACCTGAGGATTAACTGAAACAGGAAAGTTTTGGTCCATAAAACAAAAACAGGAAGTCAGATTGCTGTAGAAAATGTCCCATGAAACCAAGGGCACTGTTTGAGGAAAATTTTCTGTCATTTTGTCATAAGCGTCTTTTTTAAAATAATACTTCCATTTTTAATGATTGGGGAGAGACAAGATGAAGGGAGGCAGAAAGAGGAGAACGAGACATGCAGCAAAGGGTCGCGAACTGGACTCAAACTCACAACCACTGCTGGCAGCGTATGCCTACATGGCAACACCCTAACTCAGTGAGCGACCCTGGCTGCCCTCATAAGCATCTTTGAGTGTCTTGAAAAACACTATTTAAGTATTATGTATTATTATTGTGATTCATCCCTTTCACACTGCACACAAAATTTACGCAATATACACTGATCAAGCATAACATTATGACCATATGCCTAGTATTGTGTTGGTCCCCCTTATATGGTCAAAAATGCTCTGAACCATTGGGCATGGACAAGAAGACGTCTCATATGCCTTTTCCACTGAGCTGGTTCCAGGTCTAGTTCGGAGCCAGTGCCTGACTTAGCATCAGTTCTTTGTGTTTCCACCACGTATGCACCGGCTCCAGGTGCTAAAAACTGGAGCTTAGCAAGCACCAACTCTTTGCTGGGCCAGAGCTAAACACCTAGTATGTCAAGGGATGGGGGAAGGGTTATCGTGACCAGCGATCAATGGTAGAAAGGGACACAAAAGTATAATTAGTGTCCTTTTTCTCCAGGACATCCCTGGTCCAGTCGCAGATGTATTGGAATGACTCCCAGGACACATGAAAGTTTTGCACAAACTGTTGATGCTGAAATCCGGTTCAGTTGTGTCCCACAGTAGCACGACTACGGGTGTGCTCAGACAAGAGGCAGCCTCCGCTTCGCAGACCTACGCCTGATCTTTATCTTTGTGAAGATGTTTGTCTTTATAAAGATAAAGGTCGATATTAACGTCAATTTATTGCGTTTGTTTAAGTGATATGTAATCGATGCAAGCGAAGTCATTTTAAGGTGATGCAATGGCGCGGCTCCAACTTGGTTCCTTGTCAATGGAAAAGCAAACAGGTTCTTAGGATGAATGAGATTTGAACCAACTAAGCACCAGAAGTAGCACCAGCATCAAACTAGCATCTGGTTCTTCTATCAGGGTGTCCTATAGGGTCTGGAACCAGGACGTTGGCACTGGATCCTTTGGGTACTCTGGCTTATGCAGTGGGGTCTCTGTCAATCACACTGGTTCCACTGCATCCTGTTGATGCTTGATCACAATGGGCTGTAGGAAGTTTGGAGGTCAAATCAACATGTTAGGTCATTGTCATGTTCCTCAACATGATCCTGATTGGTTGATGTTGTTTCCATGTGGTGGGGTTCATTTTCTTGTGGGGGTAGGCCAGTGACATTTGGGGTTTCCATTAGCATGAGGGAGTGTGTTTGTTGTGGGACAATGTTTATTTGGGTGTCTAAGTCTGATCAACATGGATGTTAAAATCCAAGGTTTTCCATCAGAACACCACATAGTACCAATATGATCCATGTTATTCACTTCACCTGTCAGTGGTCAGAATGTTTTTGGCTGATTGGTGTATACACACAAAGTTAGGATTCCATGGCTGGATGCACAATTAATAAAAACAAAAGTAAAACTATTTTTAAAAAAGATATTTAGAAGCAAAGTCTCATCTGAGAGAAGGATTTGTCAGACATCTACCAACTGCACCCCTTTCCCCTACGCTCTGAATATAATTATGCAAAATCTAAATTTATGTTCGATATACAGTATTCTATCCATACCTCTAATATTACTTTGATAAGTAGCTTTCTCCAGTCATCTAGTTGTATTTTCCTAATGAAAAGTATTTTATTAAATTACTTCCACCAGTGTTGCCAGTTTGTCCCCTTTAATTTAATTCTTTTTGTCTTCATTTAAAAAAAAAAAAATTACCACTGTCACATGAGGTCTGCCAACAATGTTCACCTCAACTTTTTCATGCTGGCTTATTGGCAACTCTCCATTAAACTGTGAGAAACAAAGTACCTGTCATAACCTCTTTAAAATGCAATCTAGAGAGGTTTTCCATCCAACAAAGCCATTTAGCAGCATATTCATTTTCTTCCTCTTTATGGATGTTCACCACTCCTGCCGTGTATAGATTTTGCCTGGTTGCTTTTTCCTTTGGTTTTTCTTTTCACATTTGTTGTTGCTTGTGGCCTCCCCTGTCTGCTTTGTGGGGATTTGCTCGCATTGTTTCACTTGTGATGTTTTCTTATTGTTGTATTTGAAACACTGTTCAACATATGCTTTAAACCTACCATAGGACCAAACCTTAGGGCAGAAGAAACAGGTTGTGACCACTGATATGTCATCATCTCTTGGGCTAATAGGACAAACTTTTATTTGTGCATCTACCAGTTACAGACCAATGCGAATATTAGTCTATTTTATTAATGTAAGGCCAATATTCACATTTTTTAAAGCTCTGTTTGTTGTCTTTGCCAACTCTTGAGGGAAATGTCTTGCTCTTTTGCAGCTAAAGGCTCCACTATTGTTTTTTCTAAATGTCTACTTTATGCTGCTGAAACGCAATATAAAGCTCAGATTTCTCCATGCTAATCTTTGTGAATAGCCTGAAGGGGTGAAATAATATGAAAAGATAAAATCTAAGCTTTGCCAGAACTGCTCTCAGTTGAGAAAAATACAGTATCCTTTGATAAGGGGCTGTTAGTTGATGTGGCTTCAGTTTTATGGATTACAAACTAAACAGGTTTCAGACATTTAGGATTCTGGCTTATCAGTATATTGATACAAAAATGCACTTAATGCATCAAATGCTAACTAGACAGATAGGACAATTTACCAGAGACCATAAAGCCCCAGGTTTACTACATATCATATGGATCTAACTCACTAATTACCCACACTGATGGAGTTGGTAGGGCGACCACTGCTGTCTGTCTGTCTGTATGTATGTATGTGGTTGGGTGGCTATGTCTGCACCATTACTCAAGAAGAAATAGAGAGAAATAGAGAAAAGACAATCAAACTCAGCACAGATGTTGATCTTGACCTACCCTGGTCACCCATTAATTTTGGGGTCAAAAGATCAAAGGTCATCAGGTAGATATTTAGTATATCTAAGGGTAGGACTACCACATTGCACCTCTTGGCCTTGAACTTGACCTTTGACCTTGAACTTACTGCCGTCTGTCTGTCTGTCTGCCTGTCTGTATGTGAGTGTGTAGGTGTAACCGTAACTCGATAACAAAGACAGATAGGATAATCAAACTCAGCACAGATGTTGATCTTGACCTACCCTGGTCACCCATTAATTTTGGGGTCAAAAGGTCAAATGTCAAGGTCACAGGGCTGCCTGCTATGTTTAGGAAGGTATCTGGCCTGGGTCTGCATCTCGCTTAAGAGCATTCTAGTTGTATTTTTTTCTTTTTTTCTGTGTTTTGAGCAACTACCAATCTGTGTTATTAACTTTGGGCAAGCTGATATTAATTTATGACGTACTTTGAGCAAGCAACCAGCAACATTTTTAATATGAATATGTTTTACATCTTTTCTTTGATAATTGACATTTTTAGAATATAAAATGTCACAAAATGCTGAGAAATGACTATTATTATGAATTGTATGTATTCTTTTGTCTGAGCAACCTTAAATTTTGAGTTTATTTAGATAGAAAACTTGGAAACAAGCAAAAACTCATATTTGATTTCAAATTGATATCAAAAAATTTGAGGCTTCTCTGATAAATACAGAAAGTCAGATCAGTAATTGAAATGTTAACAATTGATTTTCTGTTATTCTTAAAGCACTGGCTGGTTTCTGTGTGAGGAAATAATAAAATTGATACACACACACACTAAAATATTGCCTATCATTAAGCTCAACACACACACACACACACACACACACACACACACACACACACACACACACACACACACACACACACACATTCCACCACACACAGCACCTGCTATTATTGCGTGTTCATTGTGAGGTTGAGGTCCACTTATAAACACTCACTGGCACATATGTGACAAAAACTCACACACAATAATTCACAGACAGATTGACCTGCTTTTAACATTTTGTGCATGTAAACAAAGACAATGTCAGAAACACAAACGTGTGCACATCATACTAACGTGTATAAACACAAACAGACTGTACACACCCTCACACACACACAAATACAACTACAGCCCTTTCCCTGCTGTGAGTGTTGACCCTGCAGATGTAGGTCTGGTCCGGTGTGCTGAGCTTTGGCCTCATTGCCTTGTCTGCATGTCACTGGCCACACAAACCAATCTGCACACACACACACACACACACACACACACACAAGAACACATGCAAGAACAAACTTGAACAGATGAGGCTAATGTCGAGCATACGACCAACATCCAAATTGCTTCAGGTCCTCTGCATCTTCAAATAATGGGAATGCATCAGTGTGTGTGCATCACGGATAGAAAAAGTGCGTGTGTGTGTGTGTGTGTGTGTGTTCCTGCCAGGCCTGCACTAATAGTCTTAATGCTTCCTGAGGAGTTGCCCAGAGCTGCATTAGCCTCTGGATGGGCCATTGATTTGACGCAAAAAGCATCAGTCCACCATCCTCCCTCCCAACACACACACACACACACACACACACACACACACACACACACACACACATAACACACACCCCACCCATCCAGCCCCTTAAAGCTCTATATGGCCAAGGCTTCCTGTCTCGCACCCACGGGGTTATCTCCCCAATGCAATTAAGGTGCTTTAAAAGTGCATTTTCAGGAAGAAGAAGCATGGGGGTAATGAGGGAGAGTGCTGGCTGGACAGCTCCGCCACCGAGTGCGATGGGAAACCCCCACTACTGGCCAAGAGCCTGGCCAGACGCTGAGATGGATGAACACGCCCCGCATAAGAGGAGAGTGATGGGGAGGGGAGAGGAAATGGATGCATTACTAGAGGGGGGAAATGTGTGCACGCCTGTAATATTAGACGGGTGGGGGGGATTATAGTGCAGTAATATTAAAAGAAAATAGGTTTTACTACCATCTTATTTCTGCTACAGTAGAAGCACCTAGATCACCGCTGATGGGCCGATCAATATGCAATTCAAAGCTGATTATATCATTCAACTAATAGGATTTATCCTGTTAGATTACTCCAGTGGATGTCATGTTGCATCTATTTCAAACCAAAGGTTGTCAGTGTGTCTTTTCTCAGCAGGGAAATAACTTCATTGTTCTTTCAAGCCAATAACTTTGACAACAGCTAAGAGGCTCCTGTAGTAGTTAGACTGACTTAGAGCACACAGTGCAATTCTGTGGAAACCTCTGCTGAAGTTTTACACTCCACAAAAACAACAAGTTGCTTTAACAAATCATTGTTTTCATTATGTTTTGTTGTTGCTGTTGTTGCTTGTCAAGTTTGATTTTTCTTAAACCCAGCACCTTCAAATTGTGATACCAAGTGACAACAAACAAAAAAGTATTTGACGGTGAATAAAAATACTAAACTATTGCTTTTGAAATGCAGGAACCAGTTTATCTTTGGACGTTTGTCTTGAAAAATTCAGTCTCAAGGCCAAAATCTAATTTTGTAACTGTTCTTTTCATTTGTGCTAGCTTAAAATATGTAAAACATACGACTGTAACTGCTCAGATCTACGCACCTACCATCTAATACATCCCATATCTTGACATGGGCCATTGTTACGATACAGTCATTATTATCATGATCTGGAGTGGTCAAGTTTTGCTTCATTAGTTTACAACAACAACCTTAACAATGACAGAAATGGAGACAAACTTTGATAATGTGCAACAACTAACTTTTCTCTCAGTAACTTATCTTTGCCCGCCATATAGCTCCTTGAGTTAAGGCGTTGCCATGTTGGTGTAGGTCGCCAGCAGCAACCATGAGTTCGAGTCCAGCTCACGGCCCTTTGCTGCATGTCTCTCTCATCTATACCCCCTTTCATCCTGTCTCTCCTCCGTGATAAATAACTCTCCAAAAACAACTGTAACTTATCTTTTAGTCCAGTCAAGCGATGGACTAAACTAACATTTCCAAGTTTCTAGAGGTCAGTGATCTAAACTGATAATGTGACTTATTTACAAAGTTATCAGAACAATTATGATCGTAATACATAACGCTTAAAAACCATCTCTCCTGGCCTCAGTAGAGTAAGGAGCAAGGAGCCACAGCAGAGAAAGGCAGCTTATTTAAAGCAACAGTACTGTAAAATTTCAGCAAAATATACTGCAGTCAGTTCACACTACTGATTGCCTGAAAGCCGCCTCTATCCAAAGGTAAAGAAATCAATCTAACAGCACCTCCGAAGCTATTAATTAACATGTTATATTTCACTGAATGGACGAGATGACAAAGTTTGGCTTTATAAGGAGTCATGGAATCTTGTTGCCACTAAGAGGCTGCCAGGCAAACAGGAAGGACTTCAGATATTGATCTTCTCTTTTATCAACTCTCAGGAAGTGAACCAACATATTTTCTGAAGTGTTCCTTTAAACTGGTAGCAGAACAATAAGGTCCTTGTGCAGTTTTTTTCTCTACTTTTCCATCAACAACTTCAAGGAAAAAGTTCCTCCAGCATATCTAATTTTACATTTAGGGACGAAGCCTCAGGAAGATTAAGCAAATGAGCCTGCTGACGTATCAAAAGTTCTCAGCTTCTCTCAGCGATGTCCAAACTCCACCCTGGAAGTTCTCGAGCCTTCAGAAAGTGCGGCTCCTCACTTTTTCTGAGGTAAAGCTATGTTTCAGGAATTTAATCTAGCCTTGGTTAATCCAGCGGAGGCACAGGTGGAGGGACAGAGTTGCTCAAAAGGTCTCTGATCCACAGAGCAAGTTGCAACATGAGCGAGCATATGGTGTATATGAAGCATTGTTTTTATGTATCATGTGCATGCACAAGATAATACACTGCACATTTACACTGCTGCCACCAATTTAACATCATTTCCCTGACACCAATGTAACACTACTGATCAACAGTTTCCAGTCCTGATATACAAAACCAGTTGCAAGAATGTGTTCATAGAAGCAAGCTAGCAGATACAGATGGATGTCAATGCATAATTTAAAATACTCAAACATTTTGTTAGACCTTTGGGATGTACAGTGTAGAACATGCACGGCAAAGACACACGTTTATCTGAGTAAGATGGAATGTAAAGAAGACTTCACATTTAGGGATGAGACTTATCTAAAAAGATCTAAAGCAACAATGAATGTATCCTATAGTCACACAGTAGTTCATGTGTCACGCACACACCATCCTGCTGCACAAAACACAGAAAAAGCCTATTCATCCACCGATAAAAATAGTCCCTGACAGTCTTTGCTCCAGTTTAAGTAATTTTTGCAGAAGAACACTGACCATCATTTTAAGGACTGAACAAATGGGCTTCGGTGGAGACACTTTAAGTAAGAGACTCGCCACTTAAAGAATACTAAATAGAAATCTTTAGGAGATTTCCATAACACTAAAGATGGTGGTTGTGCACCTGAGTAGACTGACCAGTGGTGAGATTTGCCTATACAGACTTTGGCTTGGGCCTCAGAGCAGTAGACAAGACAAGGAAATCAGAAGGAGGTGAAAGATTGACACATTGTTGGGTTTGGCTATTAGATCTGTCAGCATTAAGAAAGCTATAGAATAATCGCCTTGTCATTTAACTGGTTAATCAATGATAAAATCTTTTGTCTTTTGCAAATGAGGTGCTCAACTAGTTGTTCATCTCTAGTTATTACATAGGAGACATCTCAACAGGAGCAAAGAGTGATCTATGTCTGTTGTAATGTGGGTTTTCAGGTTGAAGCTGGCCCAGTAAAGTGATGTGCCTGCTTGTGCTCTACAGTAAGCCATTTCCCTGTCCAGATGATTTAGACACATTAGGGTTAATGGGCTAATTACTGCGGCTGCTCCAGCTCTCTCGCTGCATGTTATGCAATATCTGGGAGGATACAGACAATTGGGTTTCAGCATCTGACACTGACGGAGCACGTCTGTCTGACTGCTTCCCTGCTGCCCTAAGCACTCCTCCAGCCCATCGCAGAAAACACCACACACTGTGATTGGGTTGGAGCACTTTCTGCAAAATATGGGAGTAATAACCTCCACCGTTCAGCTCACCGTGAGGGTCTTCATCGGTTTCTGTCTCCGCAAATTTAGCCCACCTCGAGGCGCAACGCGGAATTGTGTTCCTTGACAAAAGAAAGGGGGAGAAATTGAAAAGAGGCTGGATTTAATAGTTAACTTTTTCTGGAATAATGCACAAATTGCAGCTTGAAAGTTTGGAGTAACAGAAGAGAGATAAAGAGACGGGAAGAAAAAGGAACGAGAGGTGAGAGCAACAGAGAGAGAAATGAGGCAGACACAGCTGATGTCCCCGGGCTCAAATGAATCATAATGGCTTTTCAAGGAAGAAAAGAAAGAAGAAGGGAGATGTTTTCACAAATGAAGGCAGGGACATGCTACTGAGAAACTTTATATGAGGTCAGGATCAAATGAGAGGTGGGAGAGGAAAGGAAAAGAAAAGGGTGGCAGGCTAGACAAGAAAGAAATCGGAGAAAACAGAAGATAAAAGAGGAAAGAAGAGAGTGGGCTGCAGATGAGGAGGAGGAGGAGGTGGTGCAGCTAACACACTATAAGCTAATAAAGTGGGAGTACTCTGCTCTCCCAGCCTGCCTCTGGTCCTGCTCTGCTGCTCTCAGTAAAACTGCTCTCTTTCTGCAATCAATAGCCCCATAATTTCACCCAAATAGCTGCCCCGGCTGCTGTGAAATGGCGACAAATCACGGGCGCGGTGGCGGTGGTGGCAGCAGCACCGCCGCAGCTCGCTCGGCCCCACCATTTTTGACGAGGAGCCAAATATTCTATTTATCTTCCTTCAGATCACTGAATGCAAACTGTGAATAAGATTTGCGAGAAAGAGAAGGAGATCCGCGAGATAGGGGGAAAGGGAAAAAAGAAAGAGCGAGCGCGGCGGCATGTATTTAGACAGGACTTACAGGCATGGGAGGCAATGAGGCATTTTATACCAGCTGGCTTTGAAGCAAGCAATGGTGTTTTGATTGCATTGTTAGGGCTTTGTCTGAGGTCCAGGCACATCTCTTGTGAGATGAACAGCGACATCGTAGCTTATTTTGCACTTTTGGAAAAAAAAACAGCCTCACTGGAGTGTTTCTTCCGTTCTGAGTCACACGTGCTTCATTTGAGTCTCACAGCACTTCAGGTCAAGCCCAGCACGTCGTGCATCACACTGATAGTGAACAAAGAGAACGATAGGACATGATTCCACCTCTAGTGCACGGAAATGTTGGTCATGGACGGCTAACACTGTCGTGCCAAAGAGGAAGCAATTCTTCTGCTTTTTTTCCCGCTAAGTGGGGCCTGTAGTGTCAAGTTTTGTCTCTTCCCTTGAGAATACTTACCCCATCTTAACAGCATCCAGATCACATTAGGAGCTGTTACAGTGGCCATAACATGCAGCAGGAAACAGGCCAGTGTGTCGGCAGCAGCGCTGGTGCTTTAAAAAGGGGAGGAAGTGCTGGTCTGGGGGTCATTACAGAGTGTAAACCTGATATAGCTGTTGGGAGACAGACGCACACATGATAGGATTAGAGATAAAAACGATACACAAATGCAGACATGCAAGCACCGGCGCCGTAACATACAACTGCAGAAGATGTGACGGATGGAAAAGAACTCAACGCATCTTTACCTCTGACAGCCTGATAAGCTTATGGGACTCAGTGCGGCTGGCAGGCTGCCTCTTCTCTAAAATGAGTCGTGTCATCTGCAGCAGTGTTCCTGGCGAGCTTTCCCCTGCATGTCCCCAGACATCACGGCGATGATTACAATCTTTCATATCAAACTAGTTGACCATTATTGAGAACGAAAAGAGCAGGAGAAAATTAATATCTGTGCCGAGCGCCGTCGCGTCAGCTTGACATGCATTCAGCCGAGCAGGTTGGACTGGCAGATTGAATGTGAGACAGCGGTGATGTGATTATAAAACAGATCAGCTGCTTGGTGAGCAAAAAGATAACAAAATAAATAAAATATCATTATAAGTTGGTGTTTTAATTTGAAAGGGTCAGTAGCTTGAAATGACAAATAAAGGCCTTATCTCATTATTACAAGTTCCATTTTTCATAATTACAAGAAAAGATCATAATTATGTGAAAGGTGGTTATCAGTCATCACTAGTGTGACAGGGAGATTATGACACTACCTAAATGAATATAATGTAAAATAACAATGATGTATTATTTTTTCCCCCGGTGGGAGTTATTAATGTCACTCAGAGTATTACAGTAAATGTTAAATGTTTTAACTCTTGCACTCTCACACATTATTTGCACTTTTTTGCTTAGAGTTTATTATTATTGATCAACTTATTTTCCTTATTTTGTTTTTACCTACATATTTTTGCTTATTTATATTTATGTATGGTGGTGGTAACTTTACTCTTTCTACTGTAACAACCAAACTTCTATTCTATTCTATTCTATTCTATTCTATTGTATTCTGTTGTATTCTATTCTATTCAATAGAATACTATTGTAAAGGTAGTTGAACCAGTTACTTAACAGCTTATTATTCCTGTGTAACATTGGATGACTTTACTGTCAACTATCAGCTATCAGTAGTAAAAACAGTGTTAAAAACCTGATGATTCTTAATTTCTAAGGTATCTTTTCTGTGACATTAAAGACAATGAAAGCTAAATCTGAGCTAAATCTAAAATCGGTGTAATGTATTTGTGTGTTTATATGACTAAGTTATACCATAACCTACATGCTCCTGTCCTTTCGACCCAGTATACTGTCTTTGCTTCACCTCTCCCTTTGTGGCTAAGCCTGAAAAATAAAGCAGTTTTATACACTAATCAGTCACAACATCCTGACCACTGACAGGTGAAGTGAATATCATTGATCATATTGGTACTATGTGGTGTTCTGATGGAAAACCTTGGATTTTAACATCCGTGTTGATCAGACTTAGACACCCAAATAAACATTGTCCCACAACAAACACACTCTCTCATGCTAATGGAAATCCCAAATGTCACTGGTCTACCCCTGCAGGAAAATGCACCCCACCACATGGAAACAACATCAACCAATCAGGAACATGACAATGGTCCAACATGTTGATTTGAACTACAAACTTCCTAGAGCCTGTTCTGATCAAGCATCAACAGGATGCAGTGGAACAAGTTGGATTTACAGAGGCCCCACTGCACAAGCCAGAGCACCCAAAGGATCCACTGGTTCCAGACCCCATAGGACACCCTGAGAGGTCCTCTGGTCCATGCCCAATGGTTCAGAGCATTTTTGAGCACATAAAGGGGACCAACACAATACTAGGCAGGTGGTCATAATGTTATGCCTATTCAGTGTACATAGAAGATGCAAAAAGTAGCATAAACTATAACAACCATCCAAAGTAAATTTTACTACTCAAATAAAAACAGTCACCCAGAATCGTGGAATACTGCTGCAGACTCCTGTCTCATTAGTTCATAGTAATATCTTGTAATTATCATATAGTTTTCTCATAATTACAAAGAAAACAATCTCATAGTTTAGAAAAACAGATATTTACTATGAGATCTGGATCTTGTACTTATGAAATACAGGAATGATCATTACAAGATAATATCTCCAAAAAACTGTTTTCCTCAAGGAATGCAACTAAATCCCCAGAAACTGTGTCTTAATACTTTACAACATTTGTTTTCAGTAAACACAAAAATAAGCTGCCTGAAACAACCATTTTGCAAACCGCATAAGGTACCTCCATCTGGGGATACTTACCGGCTGACCGCATCACCCTACATACTCATCCAAGCACGCCGGTTTGTTTACGTGTGTGAGGCTGACTTTTTTTGGAAGCTCCACAGCCACACGCAGCGACAGATTTCCCTGTGGATTATTTCGAGAGCGGCCACACTTCTGAATGCAGACTTGAAAACTCTCCGTGTGTCCACAGATGAGAGTCAGCCCAGCTGTGGAACTGCAACTAATGAATCCACAGCTTTGATGAACATCGCTGTCCTGGAGATGGTGTCTCACCTCCCCAAAATCAACCAGAAGAAAAGACCAAGAGCTGCCGTACCGGACTCTCAGCTCGACTTGTGGTCCGTTAAAGCTGTTACAACAGGGAAAAAGCCATTTTTTTATGCTGGATGTCTTATTTGCTACAACCTCTCCAGCACCAACACATGAACTGAAAGTTACTTACTGCCTCATTGTTAGGTTCAAAACCTGAAAATACACACAGCACAGGAAGGAAGACAGCACTCACCATCTCAGGTCTTTTACTTGCTCACAAGGAGAGAACGGACACTGCAGCTCTGCAGTATGCATCGCTACAGCGTTCCAGCTCTCTGCTAGTCCTTCTGTGCTTGGCTCTTTTATTTGGTAAACAATCAGTACAAGAGTCAGCATAAGATAAGTGTCACTTACACAATCTTAATGGGTCAGTTCTCTGTGTTCTTTACTGTGAGTACATACAGCTTGGAATGTTTTATGGTGATTCATGGTTGCTGACATGTAGACTTTAAAGTCCTGACAGTCACTCAATGATTACCTAATAAGTATAATTCTTAACATAAGTACAATTCTTCTAACACTCATACATGCAAACAAACTGTGTGCATGGATGAAAATATATAGAATGATTAGATCAGCTGGAAAACCGTTCCAAATGAAGATCCCTGTAGTTAACAAAAAGCTAATATCTGAATACTGAACACAAGCTTTTAAAAGCACTGAGGCTGAAATCACTTTTGTTGGACAGCTGCAAGAATGTGTCACTAGTTCCACTGTTTAAACAATGATAGTCATATTAATGTGAAATACACCAGGCTGATAGAAACCAGAATTCTCCTTTAAGCCTAGATCAATGCAATTCTGGATACTTTGCTAATTCTGTACGAATCAATAACCACAGAGCTGCTTTGTTCTCAGCTGCAACCGCAAAGAATCAGATTCTTCTGGCTGCTTTTAGCCTCATAGCAATAGCAGCCAAAGCTAATGAGTGTTGTAGTAATCGGAGCAGTCCAGATAAAACTTGATTTCTGCTGAATAGAGATATAAAAATCAAGTTAAGGAAGTTAAAAGAAGTAAAAAAAAATAAATAAAAATAACACAGACCTTTATGGCCATTACATTTTCCAGAAGGCTATTCCTACTCAAGCACTAAGGATACAATTAAAACAAAAAAACATGAAATGGGAACTCATAGCGAGGTAAAATGAAATCAGTAAAACATTTTATTTAACAGGCTTGTGAAACAACTCCATGCAAAGACTCATAAGTTCTTTTAATTTTGCTGCAGAGTTTTGCTGCTACAGATACTCAGCTCGGTCCATACTAAAGCTTCAAAATAAAAGTGTTAACTTCAAACTGTGTTTTTTGGTGCTGTGAGCAGAACCAACACGTTTTCTTTCACATGCACTGTTCAGGAAATGGGGGTGAAATCTCAGAGAGAGATCTCTAAATACGACCAAATAAAATGAAAACTATCTACTTGGCTAAATCCCTCTGGGCATATTTGAGATTTTTTTTTTCCACGTCCTTCGGGAGGTTTGACCTTCCTGCTTCCAGCATCCTGTCCACTGGAGTGACGTCACCAAAATTACTCTCAACACTTGACTTCCTCCCTCCATCCATTCACCTCTCTCACCTTCATTCATCTCCTCTGACTTTGTGCATACTAAAAGCTAACGTATATGTTTTTTTTAAATATTCATACATTTAAGGAGGCAGCGTTTTACACCTACACAGAGCAGTGTGACGGGCTGACAGCCTGTTACACAATGAGAGGCTTCTCCCTGGAGAGGTGTACTGAAGACTGGGAGTTAAATCTGAAATGGCTCACTGTTAAGGAGGAAGGCTTTTTTTTTTTTTTGTTATGGCTGCAGATGAGGAGAAAGTGATTGAAGGCTGTGGAGATGGAGGGGAAGAGAGGGGGGATGGAGACTGGGGGAGGAGGTGAGGAGGGACGAGAGGTTGGAGGATGATGAATACAACAAAAGGCCCCGTGGTTTAGGTGATGATGAAGTGTCACAAGTGCACAATAACGTGGGGATTATTCACTCTCTCCGGGACGCACCGTGCAGCATCAGCAAATGAATTCCAAGTTATCAGTCAGCTCTTATTTCGTCTGTCATAGCGAATGTAAAGCAGCATGTGAGCGGAATGCAGTGGCTCCGGAGTTTGGAGCTGGGAGCTTCTGTGTCACGAGCAGGTCTCATTGCAGATTACAGCCGCACCGTTTGTTTATTGAACATTTTCAGAGACTCTCTCCTCTGTGCGCTGACATACTTCTAAATATTCTGTAGGAGGGGGAATATACAGTTGGTGTGCAGCACAGTGTGAATACCCAGCTGTCACCCCACTGAAGATTTCCTGGAACGTTCTCAGCGCTGCTGTAATTTTCGCCACTTTAATGAGAAATTTTAAATATTCCACAACACTCCAAATGGGCTGCAGTTTTCATTTACCGTAATTGCACGAGTTCAAGTTCATAATTGACAACGGAAAGTAATGAGCAGGGAGAGGGGGGAGAAAAAGCACCAGTTTGTGTCAAACATAGTAAAAACACACAAAAGGGAAGCTAAATTCTTTCTTTAAACATGCTCTGGGAGACACTCAGAATATGATTTTAACCAATGACAAAAGACTGCAGTATACTGTATGTTCATATGTATATGAGAAACAGTAAATCATTAGCTTCCGTCTCACATTTGTATCTCGTATATAAAAGCAAACACATGGAAAACAACAAAAACATTCAAATATTATAAAATTGAGCCAACTTTAATAAGTTCATTTGGCTTTATTTGAATGTTCCAAACAAACTGAGCCACAAAAGAAAGTGAGGAATCGGTGGCAACGATCGGAGCACAAATTGAGAAAAAAAGTGTCATGAAACCAGATGGACAATTAATTTGAAGTGAGGCTTTATAATTGAAGACATTGTATTATAAAACCATATAAACAGTGTAATGTCCGTGGTTATCACTTGCAAATTACGTGGACATCTGCACAGCAGACTGAGGGAATGACAATAGTTTAACTATCCCGGCACACATGGAGTATTAAAGATTAAGCACTGTAATAATGTACCTGCTGGCTTAATGTTAGAATAATAAAACATGGGTATTGCTTGAAGAGAGAGGGGGTGGCACAGTGATTAGCAGCCCAAAGTAGCTTTTAGGTCCACTGAAGCCTTTTTGTGTGAAGTTTGCTTGTTCTTTAAATGTGGATTTTCTCTGCGTCCAAAGACATGCAGATAAGTTAATGGCTCATGGGTGACAATGTGATAGCTGTTTGTCTATAGATGTCAATACTGAGATTAATTTGCAATCTGTCTGCTGTTACCTCGGGGCTCCATTCCCCCGTTACTCTGTTAGGAGACGTGCTGGGATGTAAAGTTTGGGAGAGAAACTTCAAACTGCAAGCGCTTGTATATTTGATCTCGCTGATGATCATAAACAATAAAGCCAGATTAGCCCGGGGCAGTGGTGCGCCGATCGATACTGAAATATCGATATGCAACATTTCTGTTGTAGGATCAATTTTAACATGAAGAGATCCGTATCTAAAATCAGCCATTTGAGGTAAATGTGTGTTTCATCATCAACAGGGGACACAGCAGAAATTAAATACACTATCAGCAGTATGTAGCATAAATACAAGCCAGATGATAGGAAGTACGTCTCCTTCCACCTGCTTTAGTGACGTGAAAGATACGACTGTATTAGTACATGAGCTGCTGAAACCAGAAACCACTGAAGAGGAGAAGGCAGGCTTTTATCACTGATGGAAGACACAGAAATATACAAGACAGTGGGAAAGTGATTTCTGCACAGTCACCAGCTGACTGTGGTCCTCCCATTCTTAAAATTACAAAATACCCCTTTATTCCAACTGATACAAGTAAATAGGCCAGAAAAGTTAACAGATCTAGTTATGAAGTAGGTAATAAACTGGATATATGGCCATAGAAAGATTAGAACTGTAACTTACGCATTCAGCTTGAAGTCAGATATGTGTGAGTGGGACCACCTCACATCAATTTATTAAATACAGTGCCGTGAAAAAGTATTTGTATATAAAACATAGTATACAGAAATCTTCTATTTCATGCATATTTCTCAAAATTAAATGTTCCAGATCATCAAACTAATATTTATATTCATTGCATATTAGACAGAGATAGCCCACAAAACACAAAATGCCATTTTTAAATTATGGTTTATTAAGGATTTATTGAAAACCTTTATCACCTCTATGAAAAAGTAATTGCCCCCCATTAACCTAATAACTAGTTGGTCCCTTGGCAGCAACTACTGGAGTTAAATGTTTGTTCCAGCTTGGGATCAGTCTTTTACATCACCATGGAGGAATTTTGGTTCACTGTTCTCTACAGAATGGTTTTAATTCGGTCACTTTAGATGGTTTTCAAACATGAACTGCCCTTTCAAGGTCTTGCCACAGCAGCTCACTTGGATTGAAGTCCGGACTTTGACTCGGTCACTTGTCATGCTATATAACCCATTAGTATTGAGCTTTAGGTCATGAACTGATGAGTGGATATCTTCCAGGAGGATTTTCTGTTACAGAGCAGAATTCATGGCCCCATCAGTTGTGACAAGTTGTCCAGGTCCTGTGGAAGCAAAGCAGCCCCAAACCATCACACTACCACCACCATGTTTCACTGTTAGTCTGATGTTCTTCTTGTGGAATATAGTATTAGCTTTATGCCAGATGTAACAGGACCCATATCTTTCTTTGACTCATCAGTCCACAGGATGCCATCCCAGAAGTCTTGGAGCTTATCCAGATATTTTTTTGTAAATTCCGGACAAGCCTTTATGTTCTTTTTGGTCAGTAGTGGTTTGATTGGTTTGATCCTTGTCACTCTCCCATGATGCCATTTGCACCCAGTGTCTTCCTGATTGTGTAATCATGTACCCTGAGCTTGACTGAGGTCAGTGAGGCCTGCAGGTTTTTTTGATGTTCATCTGGGTTCTTATGTGAAATAAATGGATTAGATCGCGACGCCTTCTTGGAGA
The DNA here is from genome assembly GCA_024666655.1 of Dascyllus trimaculatus. Taxonomy (NCBI): domain Eukaryota; kingdom Metazoa; phylum Chordata; class Actinopteri; family Pomacentridae; genus Dascyllus; species Dascyllus trimaculatus. The sequence goes on from CM045451.1 coordinate 33,623,970, forward strand.
AATTCGGTAAGCCAGCCATTCCTGGGGAGGTTCACAATACTTCTTCACGGCACTGTATTTCTCTGTATGTTCATTTATTCTGTTTATGTTCTTGTCCATTTAAAAAAACACTACATAGGCAAGAAACCCTCCCTTACTAAATATAGGCCTGTGAGCAGGCACTGATGATCGCTGACCCAGTCTTATTTGTTTTGACTGACAGTTTACAGATAATTGATTCATTATCTTCTACTGTCATATTGGCATTCATTTATTTCAATGTGTGTTTTATTGGCATTTTTAATTCAGCTTCAATAACAAAGCATTCTATAAAAAACAGCGAGTGTAACCTGTCTGTTCCTCTACAGTAGGCAGTGTGTTATGAGCGGCAGCATATATTACATAGATAAAGCAAAATGACATGTATCATATGGCCCGTTTTCCATGTGCACTTGAATTGTTTGTAGATGATTCTCAAAGAAGAGAAACACTATCAAATCCTTGGAAAAAACTGAAATGGGTACAGTGTACTTTTGCTTCCCTTTTCCTAACAAGATTTGTACACAGCAAGTGTCAGTGTTGCTGTTGGTATCAGCCTCAGGTTTACCTGCTGTCGCATCAGGAAGGAAATCAGTGGTATCACACATCACTAGTCTGCGCTTTCCTGTCTGTACACAAACAGCCAAACAATTTATAGGTAGGAATTAAACTTAGAAAACACCATTAAACAGGTATCAGATATCAGATATCGCACATGCACTGTACTTGACCAGCAAACTGGCATGACATACTCCATAAACACCATCAGCCAGGACAGGCTGGTTGCTTGAAGCTCAAGACTGCTGACTGGAAAACACTTGAAATGTAGTCTCTTAAGCCGTGTATACATAGAAGGCAAAGCGTGAGCGGCATATTAGCAGAGCGGCAGTGGGTACAGCAGTACGTCTATGTCGACACAGGAATCGTCCAAGCACAGCACTGCAACTGCATTTTAGATGCCCACTTGTCTGCTGCTACCTGCTGGGTGTTAACATTAAGATAGAACATCATAGCAGTGAAATGAAGCATCAGCTTTTACAACCAATCTATCCACCACCTCTACATTACTGCTAGCAAACACCTGCTGACCCATGAAGAAGAATGTAAAAGGTGGAATCTTAAAGTGGGGACTTTCTTTCTTAAGTCACGTAAAACAGACACAATTCAGTAGGTAGACTAAGTAATGACAGCATATCCAGTAGAACGCAAAATTAAAATATGATATCAACTGACATGTAAATAATAATGTCCCATCACTGGGTGCATGCTGACTTGATAGTGACGTGATGATGACGGTGCTATCAACACGGCCCGGCTTGTTTTGCCTGATACTTGCATTTTCACTGTATTTTTTCTCATCATATTCAGTTGTTCAATAAAAAAAGTTATATATCGAGATAAATCCGAGTAGGAAGAGTCCCACTCGGGGGAGTCTTGATTCACCTCCAGGCAGAAGTTTCTGGAAATTTGCTGTCAAAATATTATTTTTGCAAGGTTGTGTGGAATGTACGGCATCAACAGCGGCTGCATCAAACACCTTCCAACGAGAAAATGCTGCAGAGGGGTCGCTGTTAGTGGACAGGCAGCCAACAACTTTAAATGCTGCTTTAACCCCGTAACTGGGGAGAAGAACAGAATTAGAACTAATTCAACACATTTTAAAACTGTCAGGTATTTTTTAAGACAGTTGGTTAGATAACTGAATGGTGTTTCAACCGAGAGAGTTTCATGCCGATCCAAACTTGAGAAGTGTTGTGAGTCAGTGTCAGGACTAACTGCAACAGTTACATTTACTTGTTTACTACAGTTTGTGCACAAAATTTATTTCCACATTAGACATTTTAAAATTACTTCTGCATTGCAATGAACTGATAATCAAAAACAAGCATTTGTTACTGTTACTGGGGCAGCACTTTCATCACCACCCTCTGGCAGTGACAGTAAATACATACTGTCAGTGTGTGCCTCACTGGTCTTTTTTAGACTGTAATCCTCCTTCTGAACACCCAGTTTGTTTTTTTATGTAGACCATCAGAACATCTGCATCACTTCAACAAAGCAGTCATTGCCAGCATGAGAATATCATCACAGATTTAAAACAATGGTAAACCCCACACAAACACACACGCACAGATTTACCATTAATAAGCTTTAACAACCTTGTGTGAACTCGTGGTAAGAGAGTGACTGTAATGACCGTTCCTTTCTATGTAAAGGTCCCAGGCTCTAGCTTTAACACCTAACAGCAAAAAACTTTTCAGTGTTTAGCTTCTTTTTACTGCCAAATTCATTCTGCAGTCCTGTACTTCCTTCAGTCTACAACTCCGTATATCTCCGAGTAACATTATTATTGCATATACTCTGATTCAGACCCCGTAAAGCAGTTGGTGAAAGGAAAAATAAAACTACAGGATTGTTTCACATCTCCAGAAATCTGAAATTAAACAGCCTTAGCATTTCCTAACAAAAGTGCTCAGCAGATTAAATCATTTCAGCTTTATGAAAAGCATGCAGTGGACCTCTGGGACTGGAAAATTCCCTTGTCAGGTCTTGTGTTTTTCTTGGACATGTATTCTGCAGATGTGGAGTCACTAGACTGATGTTGGCTGTCCTCAGTGTTTTTCAGGCATCAGATAAAACTGTTTGCTTTTAGTGGGGAAGAAGCATTCCAACCTCATCTGTATGTGACGTGTGGACATAAAGATGGTGATCACACACTAACTGACAGTGATAAGTGGTTTATGTATAACGTAAGGTTTGATCAGTTGTTTGAGTTATGGGTGTACTAAGGCAGCTCTGGAGCTTTAAGGGTATACGCAGACTGAGTGCATTAGGTTGGGTTAGAAAGTGGTATTACTGAGTATTTTGTTTTGTTCAGCCCTACTCTATCGTCCGATCTCTCACTGTTAGTGGAATATAATCCAATACCGATATTAAATCTTCACAAAAATATAAATATGGAATGGTCCGTACATGTTTAAACAAAAGGCAAGAAGAACAGCTGTACATAGCTGTAACTCCAACTATGTCTACAAATAATGTGTCTGTGTTGTTAAATGGTACTGACATTTACATAGGCTTTGTAGGAAATAGAACTGCAATATTGATTATGTTGATTGTATTTAGTGGCAACATTTGTATCAATGAACGCCTAGTATGGCTGAATGCATGGTGGCCATAACAGTTCAGATATGTTGTGGCCTTTAAATATGTCCTGTCTTGGATGATCATTGATTTATTTTGTCGTTGTTTTTTTGTTTGTGTAAAATGTATTTGTGGACGCAAGTTAGTAGTTTCTAGGCATCAGACGGGGTTAAGGTTGAAAAATAGTAAAAAGAAAAAAGAAAGGATCAGAACAGACAAAAGAACAAACATACCTCATGGTGGAATAAATGACAGTTGACTCTGAACTAGGCGCTTCCTGAAAGTGAAGATCGCTATAAATAGTTTTGTGTGCTATTTTAAAAGCGCAACCCAAATTACAAATAAAGGTAGCGCAGTAAGGAGTCGGAGGGTGGGGTTGTGATGTAGCAAAGGAATTCTATTCGGTGTGGTTTAGTGTTTTTCATGTTTTTCCGTCATGTAGTTTTGACTTGTTACAGCTGCAAGCTCTTGATAAATGGACTAATATGTTAGAGATCTGAACCAGGTTTTATTCGTCTCAGTATAATACACTGTGTTAAACACCCCTTTGACTGGTTACATGAACACTATAGCTGCTGCCTCCTCAGGTAGTCGGTGCTGATGCACCATTAGTCTGAAAATCAGGCTCCCTTTTTTTTTTTTACAGCAGTTTCAGTCCCATGCAGAGATCCCTGTCGCATAGAGAGCGAAGAGATGGGGGATGAAAAGAGGACTAAAATTCAACAAGCAATTCAGACGACTTTAACAGTAGCCACGCAGACGAACAGAGAGCAGCGCTGATGGAAAGTGATCTCCACCACAGAGCCCTGTGTGCATTGTGCTGCTTTGATTAAAGCCTTCAGCATTCACTGGCTCAGTTAACATGCAGGGGAGTGAGAGCGAGGGAGGGAGGGAGGGGAGGGTGGATGGTAGGGGAGGCAACCTGAGGAGGAGACAAGAGACAGAGGCAACGGGAAGAAACTGTATACATGCATGCGTGTAAATGTTCGTCCATCTCCGTGGCCACAGAATTAGGCGAGTGAGGAGGGCACCTAAAGGACACTTAAGGTGGATGCGGACAGGAGAGGCAGTTTCGTTGCGTAACGGCCGCCTTTAGCCAGGAAGCAGCCTCCTCACTTAACAGCCCAAACTTGTCAGAGCTTCTCAAACCTCCAGCTGCTTAACGCTCGATCCACACACACACAGAAACCATATGTGTGTGTGTGTGTGTGTAAATCCCAAAGCCTGAGCATGTGACTGTGACCCCTCTGACTCTCCATAACCAAGCACATGAACCTGTGTTTAAGTGTGTCACCCATGTGTTTGTGCATACGTGTGCGCATTAGTGGATGTATGTAAGTAGGTTGATGTGTGTGTCAGGGGACTGGCGGTGAAGAAGAGGAGGAGGAGGAGGAGGAGGAGAGGCTAACAGCATATTAACAACACTAAGAGTAGGTGGGAAGAAGCTTACTGCCTATTTTACAGCAATTAAACACCGCAGTCGGTTTTAGCCTATAGTCTTCCGCACCTCCCCCCTCTCTCTCTCTTTGTCTCTCTTTTCTTTGTCTCTTCTTTATCACTGCTCCCTGGTCTCCGTCTTTACCTGCCTTAATTTTCTCTCTCTGAATCTACCTTTGCCTTTTTTCCCCCCTCCGTCTCTCTGTGCACACATCTCCCAGATCCTCCACACGGTCCGGCTTCTACCGGTGATGATTCTGATTTCCTGCTTCATGACGGTGACTGGGGATTCTTTTTTTCACGGTGTTACGACTATAAATATCTGTCACATTTATGATCGTGACTGCACCTCGTCGAGGACCCTATACAGTTTATTTTTGTAACAAATGTGTGGGGGGGGGGGAACACAGGCGTGACTTTTGTTTTGCTGTCTCAGTGGCTTATTTGCCTGGTGTCAGACAGAATTATCAATTCTTTGCACTCCGTTTCCATCTTCAGTCTGACATTACCGCTGCTGTAACTGATTTCTGTGGGGGAGGGGATTCAATTTTCCCTAACTAATCACTAGAGACTAATGTATCCACCTCAATCTAGTGTCATTTTAAGTCGACAATGATGCGTAGCCGTGCCAACGTATTTGTTTCGTCGGGGTTTAAATAACGGGAGTGGAGCGAAAGCAAACACAAACAACAACATGGGTCAGTATGAGAATATATTCTATCTGTGCAAAATAAATGTGTTAATCCACTGGGTCATATCTTTCCGTTGCTGCTGCTCCTCCTCGGATGAGGCACACAACTTGACATCAGCTTGACAGCGGTGTCATTCCTACCCATAATGCTGATTGGCTAATTGTTAGTCCACCCACGGCACCCATTGGACCAATTTTTCAGCCGAGAAACAGCTGTTTGATGTCAGACCAATCAGTCAACTCAGCCGAGTGGACAGATTTAAAAGGTCTAGATCCACCAGTTGGCTTATAATTAGTGCTTTTAACATGTTCTGTCACTTAATTGTCTGTATACAGCTATTAATTACATACAGCATTAAGTCATATCCCCCTACTGGCTGTATGTTAATTGTTTTTGTTGACAATTCTCAAATGTGAGTCTTGTGTCAGTGTTCGAAAGACTGAAAATATAGTTTAAAATGCCTCCATATGTGACTTTGAATGTCATGTAAGTGCAAATACTATGACCTACCTAGATGTACACATTACTGCATTAAATGTGTCCTGGGATGGCCTCCAGCCTCCCTGGGAATCGGCACAGGATCAGACTGGGTGACACTTTCACCACGTCTCTATCTAAACATGAAGTCAGTTAGTTTAGCACAAATACTCAAAACAGGATGAAACTGTGAGTGTGGCTCTGTCTGAAGGTACTAGAATCTGCCTGCCAAGACCTCCAAAGTGCAAAAGTTAACACATTATATCCTATTTGTTTAATTCATACAGGAAACAAAGATTAAAAATGAGAAGTTGTGGCTTTATATTCCACTACACATACTAACCTCATGTTGCTTCTTGTAGTCATGTAATTTTCTAACAGGTAAAAAGAAAATCACACTATATACATACACACTGATCAGACATAACACTGTGACCACCTGCCTAATATTATGTTGGTCCCTTATGTGGTCAGAAATCTTCTGAACCACTGGACATGGACAAGAGGACCTGTCAGGGTGTCCTATGGGGTCTGGAACCAGGATGTTGGCACTGGATCCTTTGGGTGCTCTGGCTTGTACAGTGGGGCCTCTGTCAATCCAACTTGTTCCGCTGCATCCTGTTGATGCTTAATCAGAATGGGCTGTAGGAAGTTTGGAGGTCAAATCAACATGTTGGACCATTGTCATGTTCCTCAACATGTTCCTGATTGGTTGATGTTGTTTCCATGTGGTGGGGTGCATTTTCCTGTGGGGGTAGGCCGGTGACATTTGGGATTTCCATTAGCATGAGGGAGTGTGTTTGTTGTGGGACAATGTTTATTTGGGTGTCTAAGTCTGATCAACACGGATGTTAAAATCCAAGGTTTTTCATCAGAACAGCACATAGTACCAATATGATCAATGTTATTCACTTCACCTGTCAGTGGTCAGGATGTTGTGGCTGATCGGTGTCTATATGTATATATATACATATATATATATATGTATATATACATGCAGATACTCAGGCACCTGCTAAAAAATCTCACAAGAACTCAATGATTATAAACGGTAACAATTATCAGTATGCAATTATAGTGTGCATATTTCTATATGTATGGTGGTGTGAGAAAAAGCGTGTGTGTGTGTGTGTGTGTGTGTGTGTGCGTGCGTGCGTGTGTGCGTGTGTTTTCCAGCACGTGTTTGGCTCACCGACACAGTCCAGTGATTCAGCTGTTTCTCAGTGCCAGGAAGCCAGACTCCCACTGATCCAACGTTCCTGTCTCTCAAAATCACGCTGAAGCCTCGCAGTTATAAACAGATGAAACGCAACACCAAGGGAAATACCTTAATAAAATGTACATGCGGTGCGGCTTTAATATGGTATATTATATTACAGAACAAAACAAGAGAAATTTAATCTGCACTGCCTGCAATGACACTGCAGATCAACTTTTTGTGCTCTCTGATGAGTCAGTTTCCCGTGCGCCGTCAACGAGGCAATTCCAGAAAATTAGTCATTTGATAGATTACTATACAGTCTCTGGATTTGGCTTTCACAGATCACCAGTGGGTACCATAATGTTAATGCTAAGAGGGAATAAAAGAAACCAGCCCTGCAGTGATATCTCACAGATTTATTCATTCCCAATGTGTGGTTTTGTTATCTTCTTGTGAAGCCTACGACTTAATTCAGCACACACAAAAGCTCCAGTAATATAAGCAGAAGGATGGAACTGGAGATGCTGTCTCTCTCAAATGAACTGACAGTTTAGATCATGAAAAATACAGATGCAGTCAAACCCAGTGTGCTTCCCAGTGGGGCAATTTGGAGCCCCGTGTGTTGCCAGACTTGATTGATTGTTTCCATGGTGCTTCTTGATGCACATTCAGGCATGAAACAGCAAAATGCAAACTATCTCCAGTTGCTGAATTACACTGATTGCTGCAACTGTTTAATGCTGCAGTTAAAGAGAAAGTAACATGTCATGAAAGCACACGGCTCTCGCTTTGTGATGGCCTTTCTATTCAGGGCTGCCTGTGGACAGCAAAAAAGAATAGCACAGAACATTTCTATGTTATGTTTTTTGATATCTAAATGTTTGAGTTCATTGATTATACATACACATTACACAAGGAATGTGTCTGGCAGAATTAATGAGCACCCTCTTACACTCAAATATTTATACAGCACTTTCAGCACATTAATAAAAGCCTTTACTCTCCGAAATTGATTTGTTCAGTGGATCGCTAATTTTCTGCATTTTACACACCCTATATACATTTATGTGGAGAAAAAACAGAACATTCTTTTGAGAATCTGTTGCAGATATTTTTCCCCAACTATGATCAGGCTAAAAAAAAGACAAAAATTCAACTGAAACACAATCCAAAACTTTACATTAGACTAAATTTTAATTCCTTTCAGTTGCAATAGCACTGAAATTACTAATATACAGTGGATGGACTGCTAGCAGTATCACTAACATAATGACCATGTGTCGTCTTTATTAAACTATGAATTCACATATCCTGGATTAAGTCAGTGTGCTGGTAATGTGTGCAAATTAAAGCTATGTGGTGGCAAAAGCAAACAAACACTGTACATTTTAAAGGTAATTAACTGAAATCTAATATATAGAGCCCTATATGGAACATGCACTGTCTTTTTAATTTTAAGATGTCCAGCTCTGCAGTAAAACAACCATCACTCAACGTTATTACACCTTTGTGCAAACACCATTGCTGCTTCATAGCCATTAATAGTGTTTTCAGTTAAGAAAAGTATGACATTCTTAAATCAAATGAAGTGAGTGTGTGTGTGTGTGTTTCTGTTAAGACAAGTGGATCTCCACTTCTTGTGCTGTTTCTCAGTCATTACGAGTGAGAAACAGCACAAGAAGACTTGCAGCTGTATCTTATGTTGTCCAGTTATATGAACTCACATGGAGTGTGGGAGCTGTACATCCAGATGAAAAGAGAGGTCAGCAGCACACTCTGACTTTTAGCTCTAGTTTGGTCTCCACCAACTCCTGAGGAAAATATCAGCGTCACTTTTCAGTGCATTGAGTACCTATGCAGAGTCTTGCAGTAAACTTCAATAGAACTTCATAATGCAAAAATAGATGTGATGAGGCCCTCGGCAAAGGTTCTCTGCTGGTGGTGACAGTGTTACTCCTTTTCAGATGCGTCAGGAGTGATTGTTGTGGTGACGATGAACAGGCTTTTCACAGAACGTTTGTAAAGCCAAAACAATGAGCTCAAGGACACTCATACTCTGCAGATCTGAGGTGAGCTGCAGAATGAGGTGATTGTCCTCGGTTACTCTGACACTGACATTCACATTAAACAGTCATTTTATGCTATCATGTATAAAAATAAACACTGAATACAATTTTTAATTCAGCAGTTGCCTAACAAATATGTGATGAATAGTGTCACTTCATATGTCATTAGAGACAATCAAACATGCACTGCTGACACAAGTAACTGATACAGGTGAAATGCTTTATCACAATATGTGAAATATTCATTTAATAATATTGACTTATTTTGTTATATAATAACTTTTTTGGAAATCCAAACACTCAACACTACCATGTTGCTCAGCTTAGTTACCCAATAGCTACTGAACAAGCGCAGCTCTCTCTAATGGGCAGAGGGGCAAACCTGGATGTCATTTGATCAATCAAGTGAGTCATCAGACTTATTTTTGCACTCTACAGGAAGACAATTTTAAATAAAATAGTAATAAAAACTGACATATATTTACTGTATAACAAGAGACATTACACAGGATTAGAACTTGCAAAATCAGTTTTATACTACACTCCATCCTAATGTCACTTCAGCATGAAAAAAATCCAGTTCATCAGACACACGTTGTTATTGATGTGTGGCATTTATCACAATGGTCCAGCTGATGATGTAAATGGTTGATAATTTATATCATATCTTGGTGCATTGAAATGACCAATATAATAGGCAGAATAGAGGTCTCTGGTTGGTAATGTTCAACACGTTTGTGCTTATGTTCCTGGATTTTTGCTTTCAGTTAAACAAAATTCAGATGGATGTTCTGTTCCATTTAAGTACTCCAGTAAAGACCTCATCACATGCATTTAAAATTAAATTAGTTCCAAAAGAATTGCTGTAACCTGTGCATTTGCTTGCAGGCCATGGTCAGCTTTAACTCACAAATTAACACCACTGATCTTTGATTCTACACTGGGCTACAAGCTATTAAAGCTTATCATCTTAAGAGCAACGGTTTGCACACATTTAGGCTTCATGGCAAAAGAAGATGGTCGAAAATGTGCGAACAGACCAGCAGCAACTTTATCAGCTGGTTTATTTGATCTCTTCAATAGCTTTTTGTTGAAGTAAATGGTGGACAGTATTGAACAAAATGCTAGAGGGGGGGAAGCAAAGCGAAGGAGGTAAAGTAATCAGATGCTCCAAGAGATATTGTGACTGGCTAGCCCCAACCCAGCTTGTTATGCTACACTTTGGTATGTTAATGATAGAACTAGCCACCGTGATGCCATTCATTAGTTTGTGGACAACAGTTCTGAACTCTCAAGTTTGGTATTTGACCATCACCATCTTGGTTTTTTTGGAATCAGAAGTGATAAGCAAGGGGTCCATCTGGCTCAAGGACATTATGCATGGCCATGTGGTAGTGACTTAGTGATCACAAGGTAGCCACAACCTAAATTAAAGATTTTTTTCTCCATATAGGGGTATCATTACAAAACGAGCATGGTGCTGTATTGAAGGAGAACTTAAACTAGCAATTGAGACTATAAGCTTACTTGGTTAATGGTTACTCAAGTAACAAATCAAGTTCAAAGTTGGGTCATTTTTTCATAGACTTATATACAATCTGCAGCCATAGGAGACAGCCCCTGCTGGCCATTACAAAGAATGACATTTTTCTGTATTGGCTACACTTTCTACATGCAACATCCATCTTTTATATATACTACAGTCTATGGTTCATTGATTGTTCTTCCTACATTAGTCATACATCACCAGTGGAATCAAATAATTCACAAGAATACATGGGTTCATTTTGTGGTACTACTTTCTGGCGTGACCAGGCCTTGTCACATGACAGCATGGGGAATACAAAGACCCTAAAACTGGAGAAGCTAAATGGAATTCATCCATTATTCATTTTATTATCTACACCTTTTCCTGCTTCGACATGTCAAAAATGTCTGCTGTGAAAAAGGTCTATTGTACTTTTGTAAACATTGTTTGAGGAAGATAGTTTGAAGACGGAAGCACTAACCACCAGGATGAACAATGAGTGCGTATATTTAGAAATCTGTCATTACCTCCTGTTTTTTAAGGAGTGCGCTGCGTCATGTTCCTGCAAGGATGAACAAATAAAACATTAACTTAATTACAGAAAGGCCAAATAGATCACAGCCTGTTCTTAAGCCTGACAGCTCAGTGAGCTGAATCATAGACGATGATGTTTTCTGTTGTTGGTGATGATAATGCAGATCAAGATGGTGGCGACGATGCTGAATTACACTGATCACCACCGTCGTGCTGAATCACTCTCTATGGCTGATAATGATAAAATATTCAGTGCTCTTAGACACAGAAAGAGGGAGATGAAAAGATCCAGGCTGAGAGGGGACTGACTGACTCACCCGTAGGTAAGGAGCTAAAGGAGATGACAAGTGGACAGCTGGTGGCTGGTGGCTGTCATATTAATGACGATGGAGACTGGGAGATATGGGAAAGTTCCACCTGCAGTCTTCGCAGAGGGGTGTTTGCAAGCACATGCGAGTCCTTTTTTACAACAACTGCTCGTGCAACACCAACAGAAAGTTACGAATGCTGCTGCTAATACTGATGGGAAGTGACGAGCGCTTGTTAAGGCCTGGGTCGATGCAGCCTAAGGTTCAGATGTAAAACGAGCCCAGCTGATGCAATATTCTGCGCCTCACTGTCAACTTTATGACACAGGCTGTGGTCACGCTACACTGCCAGGAATATAATACAGTGCGCTTCCCCTGTAATAATTATTTATTAAACTGCAGTTTTATGAACAATCATAAAGCACTTTTAAAAGCCGTGAATCCCAAATGTAAACAGAGGAGCAATTATGCAAACACACTGACATGACTTAAAGGCTACGGAGGATGCCTGAAACGTCTCTGGCAGTAATGTGATGACCGTGCGGTGGCTATTTTGCAGTAAAAATACATCAGACAGTGTGTTCTACTCATTATTTGCTCGTTTCAGAATAACATCCACATGTGCATGAACCCAAGGTTTCCAAGCAGAACGTTGCACCGTAATGAGCAACAGCGCTATTTACCTCATCTGTCAGTGATTTTAATGCTGTGGCTAATTGGTGTTTAACTATATTACACTAGCGTCTTGCACTGTTTGAGTGCCATGAGTGAAATGGTTAGATAGTCTCACTCTTGATCGGCTGAGGAATGCAAAAATGCAGGTTTTCTACCTGTAAGTTAAACTGTTCACCTATTTGTGAAGTTTAAACAAAACAATCCTACATCTGTTACTTTTACTATTATGTTGTATTCCACTGGTAGGTTCATCTGTCCCTTTATAATCACCACCACATCATCTTCATAGAGCCACTGCAGAGAGGATGTGGATGACCAGAGCAAAATATGGAGAGGAATTAAGTTGAAAATTCTTCATGGCTCCCAGTTGGATGTTTCAAAACTCTTACATTGCTGTTTTCTAAAATTGCTATTAATATTTTTCTTTATTTGGTTTATTTGTAGAAAAGTATGCAGGCGTCCCACTGCATCCCTTTGTGCTAGTTTCAGCAAGAACATGGCACAAACTTATAACCCATGGTGACAATCACTGCATCACAGTCTTTTGGTTGGCTGTTTGCATTTCTGTTAACTGCCATGGTAAACTGCCTCTTAATACTCATCCTCAACATGTCTTTGACAGTGTGTGGGGTTTCAAATTGATGCATAATGACCAATAATTTACATGTGAGGACTAATTATTTAGGTTCTTAGGTAGATGGTGAAGGTCAACCAGTTTGTTACAGCTGGCTACAGTGAAACAGAGAATCCAGAAAGTGTTGTGGAAATAACAGAAACGTGTTCCACATGGATTTGATCAGTAAAAAGTCCTTCTCATCACAGCTGGTTAGCACTTGACTAGCTGTCATTATGTTCTGTTACTGGCACACCTCTAAGGATGACAATACTGGACACTCATTTGATTATTCTGTAAAATCTGCTAAGTGAACTGGTACAACATATTGTACAGACATTCATTGTTCCCAAGTAAAACATCCTAATGATGAGGGTTTGGAATTAAGGAATTAAATGTACTTTTGTTACAGTACCAAAGCAGTTTTTGTGTGTTCATCTGCATCTTTATGGAGTTTCTTTAAAAAAAAATCAGTAATTTTACTTTTATGCAAGTATTGTTGACCTCAAGTGTTGCATTCACCTGCATTTGAAGTTGCATCCCTTATAAAGGAAAAAACAAGAGTCACAAGAAAAGGTTTTGTTAGAATGGAACAAAAGAGTGGAGTCAATCAGCAGCTGTAGAGGAATCCAAAGGAACATCAACAACTTTGCCTGAAACTTTAGGCTGATGCTATTATGGGGATGGTTAAGATGAGCACTGACTCAGCTCAGGCACAAAGGGAAAGTTAATCACTGATTTGTTCACCACCCATGAAACACTCAGAGTGATCCAAATCAAACACGCCCGTGATGTCCCCAGACCAACAGGTAGCTGTTGAGTCTGGCTAAATGCTAAGACGTGGAAGCTCCAGATGGCCCTTTTGCATTTACTTAGGAGCTTCTAGTCTCAACGAGGTGTGCATCACCTTTATGGTGTCTTTGATAATCACCGTTGTGACTGCAACAAGTTCACTGAGCTCATTGTATGTTGCAGTAAATAGTAAATTGCCTGCATTTATATCGCGCTTTTCTCCACCTTAGTGGTATCCAAAGTGCTAATCTGCATGCAAGGCGCTAATCTACCATTGGGAGCAACTTCAGGTTCAGTGATTTGCCAGAGGACACTTTAGCATGCAGAGGGGCCGGGAATCGAACTGCCAACCTTGTGATCGTGGACAACCCGCTCTACCACCTGAGCCACAGCCGCTCAGAAGAACGCCCAGTACGAACGAGCAGTGACGAGGAACCCAGAGAAAACTGCAGAAGACAAGATGAATTTCATGACTCTCAGACTGATTTTAAGACAGTATAACAACAAACCTGCTGAGAGTCACTTCTCCACTGGACTGCTCTCTGGGACGGTGTTATGGCAAAATAAATACACTGGAATATATTTTGTACAATATTCAAATTCTTTACCAGTGCTGTCATTCTGTCTTTAACCCATTCCCCTCTCCCTTTTAAAAACGTAACATCATAATGTTTACTCAGAGTGCTTTCACTACTTTCTTCTTTTATATGAGTACATTTTTAGTATCTTGACTTTTTTTTTAAGGATTTTTTCAGTTCTTCTTTGGTCTTCTTGTGTCTCTTACTTTTCCTTCCATTCAGGTGACCAAACATCCTGTTTTCACACCCCGTCCTGGTTGTTTTCTATAAAGTGATGAAAATGTCCTGGTTTTCATTGCTCTGAAGAAGGATGAAGAAGAAAACTAAAGATATAGATATGTTTTGTTAGTTTTTGTAAGTTTATGAGAGCTATTTTGTTAAAGTTGGATTGCTGATACAGCAGAGGTATTTTTTAAAATTCTTTTTCTAATTCAGAAGAGACATTATTTTTCGTTATTTCATTTTTTTTTTTATCTTTGAAGCTTGTCATAATAAAACATGTTGAGTAACCTCTGAGAAGGCTATGTGAATTTGTGTCTTTGGTTATAGATAGTATTTGGTAATATAACAACTTTCTATCCATACAGAGGAGGCAGACTTCAGATGTATTGAAATTATAAGGCGTCTTTGAGAAAACTTCGAGTATCGTTTGAGAATCTCATTGCCGGGCCGAGTGTCCTGGTTTTCTGTAATCAAAATATGATCACCCTACCTTTCATGCCACAAAGATGTCCACATTTGTAGTTGTTGGTAAAATGTCTCTTCAGTTAATGGTTGGATTGCCATGAAATCTGGCACAGTCTGTGACTGAAATAGCTTTGGTGATTCCTTGACTTTTTATCAGGCGGCTTCATCAGATCAAAATTTAAGTTTGTTCAGTTATTTGGTTCATGACCAATGACCCGGCAAAACTAACTGAACTGGAATGAGCCTCAACTGTATTTTATGTTCAGTGCTAATTAGCAAATGTAAACATCAAACCAGTGAAGTGTCACATTTTAAACCTGCTAAAATTCATGACAGTCTTTTGGCTTCGGAAAATGTTCCACAGTAAATCACATGAATTTGAGCAGGTTTATAATGTGACATTTCACTGGTTAAATATGACTGTAAATCCAGCAACAACAACAACAAAACTAAGCTCCATGTGTAGCTTAAGGCAGGAACAAGAGTTCATTGGCACCACCAAGACAGGCTTTTATCGTCAGCTGATTTCTCTCAGCAACAACACATCTACATACACTTGATTTAAACGTCCATCCCACATGTTGTTACTTCACTGGCTGCCAAATGCCTTCACAGACAGCCATTAAAAACGCGGCACCCACCACCCAGGCTTCACACATCTGCTGGTTTATATTATAGCTGCTGCTAAATAGTCACTGCTGCAAACTGTCTTCCATGATACATACACGCATACAGACATATTCGGCGGTTTCAGTATATACATCTGCATCTACTATCCTGCCATATGTGCACAGACACTACAGAATTATTGAAATATGTTCAGGTTATTCCCACGTGTTAGTGGTGTTTGTTGACACAGAAAGATAATTTTCCTGACTACACAAACACCTTCTTCATCACAAAAGAAAGCAATCAAAGGTCTTTGTTTACTTGCTGCCTGTGGCCATGTTGGATATGAGACAATCTAAAAACAGGCAGATAAAGACATCCACTTCACGGTGTTTATGGCTCCTCGTCTCAAACCGGCATGCCGGTGGCCTTGACTTTATGAAACCTCCTGCTGAAGCTTTTCCAAGTCCTCTTCCTGTGTGTCCTGTATGACTCAGCCACTCAGTGGAGACACGTGAAGTGCCTCTTGTAGGTTCATACTTAAGCCTGGATGAATATAAGTGAGGAGTTTTTATTCCTGCATCTTTTTCCTACTTAACCTCTTTATGCCCAGATGAATATTAACACCATACATGTGTGATATGACTCTTCTTCCATTTTGACCAGGATGAAAAGAGCTGCCCACATCCACATCCTTCCTATGTGCAATGTGTCTCTCTGCATACAGTCTTTGCTCTAACCCCTGGGCCAGTATTTAGCTGGGCATCCTTGATAGTATTTGTTTGTGATATCTTTTGTTACCTTCAGGGAAAAGCATGAGAGTAGGTGGCTGTACACAACCAGGCCAAACATAGATAAGGTACAACAGTCTGCTTTTATATAACACCGATTCACCTCCGTGGTTCTACAACATGTTTCACAATGCTGCTCATTTACCCAGTCACACACACTCACTCATAGATCAGTGGTAACATTGCTACCATGCCAGGCACCAGCTTGCTGTTTGGAGCATTTTGGGGTTCAGTGTCTTGCCCAGGGTTACTCTGGAATGCGGTGGGGTTGGGGATCGAACTGTGAACCCTGCGATTAGAGGACAACCGACTCGCTTGCTGTAAGCTGAGCCACAGTCATGTAACAGGCTATAAAATCAGGAAAATATCTGTTTATGTCTGATGAAGACCAAGTGGTTTAAAATTTAAATATATTACACACCAGATAATTTCATAATTAAAAAGGAATACAATTTCTAAAGTATGATTTATAATTATAAATCAAGAGACTTCTAAGAACCAAAACCATCTAAGGACACTGTCAGCTGAAATACTGCATAGTGCATTTTAACACAGACCCCTATTGAAAACAAGACCCCCAGGTCAGGCTCTGAGCCAGATGCCATGATATCCTGAGGAACTGTTGATTGCAATGAAGCAGTAGTTTTACATCCCAACTTTTACTGTTCAGTTGCATGAGGACACTCATCCAAAGTAACGTGTGACACAAAATCTGTCTTCGGACATACAGGTGGTGTTAATGCATAGATATGTATAATTCAGGTTTCCTAATATTCAACAAATCTGCTTTTTGAAGTAAATAGTAAATACGTTGAATACATTTGTTTATTAGGAATGTAAACAGAATTTTTTTGTTTATTCGTTTACAATGAAACTCCACTTGGTACGAGATGAGGCCTTTATTATGCTGGTTTGAACACCTTAGCAGAAAATTCTGATGTTGTTTTTTGAATGGAATCGTTCCCAGTTGTACATTGTTTGAAAGAACAAAGCCAAATGAGTCAAACGGTATACACTGATCCCTCGTCTATCACAGGGGTTAGGTTCCAGAAGCCCCCCGTGATAGGCAAAATCCACGAAGTAGCGACTTTATATTTATGTTATTATTTATATATATTTTAAGGCTTTATAAACCCTCCCCACACTGTTATTAACCTTCCCCACACTCATATAAACCCTTCCTACACTCTTAAACCTTCCATCTAGAGGAGCTTCTACAGCCGTGTCAGATAATGGAACTAGCGACACAGCGATCCACTTGAAACACCCACTTCGGAATAACTTGCTGTATTTTAAACACACCGACATCAAGGACGTCCGGCTGCCTACCAGGAAACTGATGATGATGTTACGGTAATCCTACAGACTGTCACCGGTTCTCTGACGGTCATTTCCAGTGAACACTCACCGTGTGGGACCAAAGGTTCTGGTTGGCTTCCATCAACGCCGATCAAACAGCAACTGAATAGCTCAAGAGGAAGTGGCTATAGCTGCGTTTGCCATACGTATGTCTACATCTGCTGTATGGTACGTATTTTATATGCAATTTAAAAATCCATGATACAGTGAGACCACGAAAAGTGAACCACGATATGGCGAGGGACTACTGTAAACCATTTTCAGATATCAGTACTACCAACAGTAGTTCTTTACTTTGTAATAAGACGGCATACACTGCAAAACCATACTTTCACTACTGGAGTTGAGCAAACATAATGCTTCCAAAATGCTGATGGAATGTAGTTTAGAATTTTCCCACATTTCTAAATAAAGTGACAACTGCTGAAGTTACCACTAGTCAATTGCCGCATAGTAAACTTCAGATTTGGGGCTCTTGATTGTTGGGTGTGGGTTGCAATCAAACACAAGTTTCCTCCCCAGTAAGGCGGTATAGTACTGCAACTCCTAAAAAACACATCAGATTGCTTGATTGTGCCTAATCACCAGCCCTGCATACTGTAATAGTGACATCTACACACACACACACACACACAAACGCACACAAACGCACACAGTAACTCCAGAAAAATACATAATTGAGGATTCGTGCTCTCCCTATAGAGGAGATAATCTGATTAGATTGTGGATCACCTTGATGCCTTGATGATTTGCATACCAATGAGATCAATTGATTTCCTTTAGAATGACTATACCGTTACTCCTTTCTGCTGCTGGGTTCCTACGACCACAGTACGTTAAGAGCTTGTTAATGCAGTCTAATTAATGTCACAAATTCCGTTTCAGACATCATCATAACAATGAAATGTTTGACAGCTTAAGTACCTTATTTTTCTCACTCTTGAAACTAGACAGCTCGCAAATAAATCAGCTGGATGAACCCGCTGTAAAATGAAACCAGAAAACGTTGCAGACTCTCTGGGTTAAGGTGGACATTTTGTATTTGTACTTACAGTAAACCAGCTGACTGTCTTCAATGCAAAAACGGCTCCTTTCAATAAAAGAAAGCCTTTTAATCAGGTAAACAGAATAAAGCCCGGGTTATCAATTTACCAGTACTGTGTTTTTTTACTTAAAAGCCACGTTTGGCGAATATGAGAAAGGCACAGCAACAGACCATCATCAGTCGGGCCATCATTACGGCGTTAGTGGAATCTTTCCACGTCTCGTTGCTCTTTTCTCCGTCCCATTAACATTGTTGTTATGATAATATAGCAGCTAGCTTATATAATCACAACACAGGCAGAGGAGTGGGCTCACAGCCTCCTAATGGCTTCACCAATGTAAAGCTCAATACTAATGAGATGAAATGAAGGTACATGCAAGAGCTAATGCTGTGCACCAAGAAAAAAATGGATCACATACATGACACTAGATTTTACCAGCATGGCCACATGTAGACTTTTTAATTTGACTCATGGTGTTAAAGCTACTATATTAGTTTAATTTAGCTATACTTATGTATAGCAGCTGAGCGGTTCATTGGGAAATATGATATTGTGTTATCCGAAATTAACTGTGAGTCTAGGTGGCAACAGAAAGAAACCTTTGTCGCCAGTTGTGCACTGTATGTGAATGTATGGATAGATGGAGAGAGGTAGGAACAAGAAGCTCTGCTGAGTGCTCTACATAGGCATATCAATGGCTAGTGTAAAAATAACACCTCTCTTCCTCCTCCTTCTTCATCCCCACCTCCCCCTCCTCGAAGCCTCTTCAACTTCAACTGCTCTTTTCCTAGAGGCTTCAGACACAGTCGCCACACTCCAAGATGCACAACAATATCAAACTGAATTTTTTTTTAGGTCATTTGCCGTCACCACACACCGACCATGTAAGAAAACCAGCTAGCACTCCTCTCTGCTGATCCAAGTGCCAGGAATTAACATTTGGTGGGAATTAGTGCTAATGTTTGCAAAGTAGGTTAACTTGCTTCCACAATTTAAGTAGAATCCAAACTGAAATGCAAAATGTGTCACCATAAATGTTACATTGTGCGAAGGAACAGCTTATAATTGATTGCTTTTGCTATGGACTTAAAAAGAGAGAAGGTATGCTTCTACACTCTGATGTTGTTCAACCTTCAGCAATGCATTCTTGAAGCTTAGAATTTGAGTCTTGCAATGTACTCTAAAAACAAATGTTCCGGCTCAACTTAAAAATTAACGCAACCATTTGCGTCAATCTTTTTGAGTTGAGGTAACTTGTAATGCAATTAAGTTCAACCAACAAACTAAATTGAATCTACAATCACAAGTATTTTAAATTACCATCTACTTAATAATTGGTAGCATAAACACACGGCTTTAAGTTGATTAGTCATAAATATTAAGTTGTTCCAACTAGTTTTTCTACAATATAAGACATTTTATGGTAAAAGGTCTGCACTTATATAACACCTTTTTCTACCTTAGTGGTACTCAAGGCACTTTACAATGTGTTTCTCATTCACACATTCACACACCAATGGTGACAGAGCTTTCATGGAAGGTGCTCGCCTGCCACTAGAAGAACTTCAGGTTCAGTGTCTTGCCCAAGGACACTTTGGCATACGGAGGGGCTGGGGATTGAAGGGCCAACTTTGCAATCAGTGGACAACCTGCTCTACCACCTGATCTATTAAGTATCATCTACCTATTTATCATAGTTTTGGGGGGGGGAACTAGAACACAAACTAAATTGTGCCACAAGTTGTATATAAGCAAATTGTCCATAGTCACAAAAGAAAATAAGCTACAACCAGACTCAGTTATGCCATCACAACAAAGTCATAGGTCTTTACGTAGTTAAAACATTAGACCATAACATTTTGTAAAACTACAGCAATAAAGGTCCAAGCAAGTTGGGTACTCTTCTGAAGGTCCTTCACCATCTTCTACACAACAAAGTAAAGACCTTTTCAAACTATTTTACAGAAACAATGAGTGTGTTTTCATGGCAGTCAGTCTAAAGCAGTGTCTACATTTTTAAAACAGAATGCATGCTCATTCATCAGATACTGTTCTTGTGACTTGTGGTCAGATCCTGGAGTGGACTGGTCACCAAAGGTGGCAGTTTCATCACTTGCCCATCAAGACCTGACCCAAACTCTTCTGTGTCCTTGTAAATGAAATGATAATGTAGTTAAGACTCAATGAATCGGATGATTGCTGCAGACATTTTAGGCTATTGCTCTTACTAAAGTGAGTTAATCAGCGGAGCCATCATTTATTTTTGTTTAAGTCTTAGACACACACGCCTTACAAATGCACTGCACTGATTTTTAATTAACCCTCATTTTGTCTCTACATCTGCTCATTTTTCACATCCTTTTTTACAGGTTTCATACAATAAGTGAAAAGCTGCAGCCACTTGTTGAATTGCTCACAAGCCTTTTCCCATACAGTTGCTGTCGACACCTGACCCTGCTGAACAGACCATCACTATAATATTAGTTATGGGGTGTTATCAAAAATGCTAAGGTCTTAAAAATTAATCGACAGCAAGCAGTACAGGAACACCTGTCCTGTGTGTTTGTATTGTTTCCAGTGTGAAAATATTTCAAGTCAAGATGCAGAATTACTTCCAGTAAACGCTTTGAAAATGAAATCAAGTAACATGCATTCTAGCTGTACTATCAAGTGCATATTTTCTGACAAAGTATGGAGATCAGAGGATCAGTGGGGGAAACCTCAAGGACTCTCCTTTCAGTATGAGCTAGGTATGGCCTTCTGTCACATTCCATCTGCATCTGTCTGAACAGCAGAGGTCTAAGGTGTGTCCTTCTGCAGACTCCTCCTGTGACCTGTGCAGACTGTCAGCAACACCCTGTCTTCCGGAGCTGCCCCTAACATAAGAAACTAAATTAGATTCACCTCGTGAGTTAATGTTAATACGTTTTACAAAACGTGACATTGTCGCACTTCAAGTTGCTGTGTATCATTCAGCCATTCATCCTTGTTGTCTCAGACCTGGCCTCTTCCTGCTCTCCCATCATTAATACCACTTGACCTGCCACTCCTTCCTGCTCGCCTGTATCCACGTCCCTGATTAGTCCCTTCAGTGGATATATAGCACATATTCCAGCTTCACCACTCACAACTCATCAGGTTGTAAGTGTGTTTCCTAGTCGCGCGGCGGCATACTGTCTTGCCAGCTTGTGGCCCTGTCTGATGGTGACTATGCCTGTTTTGGGACTTGTCTGTTACCTATTTCCTTTGTTTGACTGCCTGCCTCATTTACACCTTGTAAGTCTCCAGCAACGTTAGTTTTGCTTTTGCTTCAGTTTTTTTGTTTCCAGCACTTCAGTCTTCTAACTGAAACCTTATCAAGCAATCCTCTATAGGTTATTCTGATGAGGCTAAATTAATATGAAGATCAGATGAAGTGCCTACATTGTCCTCCTTTACACATATAATATGAAATGTGTACTTCCTTTTTGCAGTTAACAGGAAAATGCTTGTGTTTTGAAGCAAACTAACTGCAATCGGGCTATATCTTCTACCAATATAATGAGGAACTGTTGTTAATTCACATAGTTAGCAAGTGGAAATACACTGTCCGATGTAGTAACATATCCACTGACAACTAGTTTTCTCCATCAAAACATCCAATCCTCAGCATAATTGAGCTTAAAATTTTTTGACACTGGTAGTACTTGAAGGAAAGGCCTGATGCCAGAAGAGTCTGCAGTAACTTGAGACACAACATTTTAATGTGCATGTAACCTAGACCACCATCTATTCCTCAGGCTCTCCTTACTCCACAGGAGTTTTAAGATCCTAGCAGATTTGAAAATTGGGTTGCATCACACACATAAGCAGAAACATTGCAGGTATTCTTCTCTCTAAGCTGAGTCACACACACACACACACTCACACTCACACACACTCACACACTTAAGGATTTGAAAATAATGGCAAATCACACACTACAGGATATTATCAAGATTATTGTGCCAGAGGGAGCAGTCAGGAAGCAGAGCAGCCCCTCACGTGATCTCATGAGGATGTAAATGTTAAAATGTAGACTGTGGAGCAACAACTTGCTGTAACGTCAGTAATACTTCACAGTGAGGAGATAACACAAGCAGATGGCAAAACGAGTCTGGATGAGAAAATGGTTGGAGGGTTGTGGTCCGTTTGAGTCGTTGTTCTTCAGCGAGATCAGATCAGTTCAAATATCTGTAGCTGACATGAGCCTTAATGGATAGAATGTTTATCGTTGTTTGGCGGTTGAGCAGTAGCATCATGCTTATTGCTGTCCAGATTTTCATTCTTAAATATCAAACATGTTTGACATCAAGTGTGTAAGAAGTGTAAACACCTCACACTACAAAAAATCTTGGCCAAATACTGATTCAGACCAAGTTCCTAGACCAGAGTTCTGTTGTGATTGTTGGAAGAAACAGGGATGAATCAGCCCAAGTGGTTTAGGTTTAGGTTAACCTAAACCGATGATCCTGATGCAGTTCAGAAATGTGGTGCTTCATTCGTTCACAGCACTTTTGTCCTCAGTGCATTGGGGAAGACAATTTAGTTAGTGTAGACATGGGAGTGTTTAACCTCATGGAGGCTGTGCAATGTAAATGCTTCCACATTCCTGTGAATGAGTGGGTATTAAACTGTTTTCATATGGGGCGGCTGTGACTCAGGCGGTAGAGCGGGATGTCCACTGATCATAAGGTTGGCGGTTCGATCCCCGGCCCCTCCACTTGCCAAAGTGTCCTTGGGCAAGACACTGAACCCCAAACTGCCTCAGATGTATGTCGCCTTGGATAAAAGTGTCTGTTAAACTAAATTGTAAATTGTAAATGTAATACTGTAATATTCATGTAATACACATCACCTGGTGTGTATTGTGGATGTGTGTGTGTGGCAGAGCTTGGCCAGTTTGTGCACAAAGAAAAACATGTAGGGAGGTGATGATGCACGCCTGCTGGTAGAGTAGATGCACAGTCTGCATTAGTCTATGACAAAGATGAAGTCAACCTCTGTCTGGATGTATGTCAGACTGTAGGTTGAAATGATGGAAGTACAACAGTGTACAGTTTCTTTACCTCCAAACATGGGATTAAACTTTGTTTTCAAAAATGTTCTGAGGAAATAACTTTCATATTACAGACAAAATGTTTTTTAAAAATGCTAAAGAGCATCAGTTTAACAAATGTACTGTGCACTGGGTGAATGTGTGCAGATATGTCAGTTTGTTAGTTCATGGACCAGACAAACACACACCACATTACATCTGGACACTCCTTAAACACAATGCTTTATTTGCAAATGTCCACGCTTACATTGTGTTTTCTCCGTAGATATACAGTACATTCAGAATCTATGGATACACTCACATGGACTCACGTGCACAATAGAACAAGCTGTGCAGGAGCTGATATGTGGATGAGAGATCAGGGAGTTGCCTCGTCTCATTGCTCTCACCCACACTGACTCAGTCTGACCAAGACAAAGGCAGCAGAGGTAGGGAACGCTCTCTCAACTGATGCACTCCAGACACAGCTCCACACAAATACTCAATGACATATGTGCTCACGTTCACACACCTGGGATGTACGCATTTCCTCACATGCTCTTTCAAAATGCCGTGTGGATAGATAAACAGTGTGTGTGCCTGAGCAGCAATGTTGTGTAACTGAATTTAAGGCTTTAGGAAACACTTCACATTTCTGAGTGGCATCCAACAGCGCCCTCTCCGTCTAAGAGAGCTACTTAGCTTACCGTGCTGCTCATGAAGCTAAAATAGGTTAATGATACAATTTGTTACACAAGCGTAGCGGTAAAAATTGGTTTCCGAGCTGCACGTTACTCCACATGGTGGCATGTAAATGGGACCGCACAGAATATGGCTGCAGCGAGCTCAGCCTTGACTGCAGGGCTTCTTTGTGCATCTGTCAATCATGCAGCCTGTCGATATGAGCCCCAGCACCCATTAGCCTCGCCTTAGGGTGCCAGAAGCTGCAGGAATCTGCTGTATGCACAATCGTATGTGTTTCTCATAAAGCACTGATATACATCTAATACGCTGACCTAGTTTAAGCTGAGGTTTAAAACTAAATGAATCTAGTGTTTTTCTATATCAGATGAGAAGTGGACATTTTGAGATTATCTATTTTTTCCCATTTTACAGACTAAACTGAAATGAGAAAATTATGCAGATTAATCAATATTGTAGATAGACAAGTAGTTGCAGCCTCACATGATGGTGTAGTGTACAGTATACACTACATGTATGCAGTAAATACACTATATTGTCAAAAGTATTGGGACACCCCTCCAAACAATTGAATCCAGGTGTTCCAGTCACTTCCATGGCCACAGGTGTATAAAATCAAGCACCTAGACATGCAGACTGCTTCTACAAACATTAGTGAAAGAATGGGTCGCTCTCAGGAGCTCAGTGAATTCAAATGTGGTACCGTGATAAGCTGCACTTGTGCAATAAGTCAATTCCTCTATACTAAAATATTCCACGTCAACTGTTAGTGGTATTTTAACAAAGTGGAAGCAAATGGAAACAACAGCAACTCAGCCATGAAGTGGTAGGCCAGGTAAAATCACAGAGCGTGGTCAGAGGATGCTGAGGGGCACAGTGCACAGAAATAGGCAACTTCCTGTAGAGTCAATAGCTACAGACCTCCAAACTTCATGTGACCTTCAGATTAGCTCAAGAACAGTGGTAGAGAGCTTCATGGAATGAGGTTCCATGACCGAGCAGCTGCATCCAAACCTTACATCACCAAGGTCAACGCAAAGCGTTGATGCAGTGGTGTAAAGCACGCTGCCACTGGACTCTAGAGCAGTGGAGACCAGTTCTCTGGAGGGACCAATCACACTTCTCTGTCTGGCAATCTCATGGATGAGTCCAGGTTTGGCGGTTGCCAGGAAAACGCTACTTGCCTGACTGCATTGTGCCAAGTGTAAAGTTTGGTGGAGGGGGGATTTTGTGTGTGGTTGTTTTTCAGAGGTTGGGCTTGGTCCCTTAGTTCCGGTGAAAGGAACTCGTAATGCTTCAGCAGACCAAGACATTCTGGAAAACTTCATGCTCCCAACTTTGTGGGAACAGTTTGGGGATGGTCCCTTCCTGTTCCAACATGACTGCACATCAGTGCACAAAGCAAATAAAGACATGGATGATCCAGTTTGGTGTGGAGGAACTGGACTGGCCTGCACAGAGTCCTGACCTCAACCCGATAGAACACCTTTGGGATGAATTAGAGCAGAGACTGAGAGCCAGGCCTTCTGGTCCAACATCAGTGCCTGACCTCACAAAACCTATTCTGGAAGATGGTCAAAGATTCCCATAAACACACTCCTAAACCTTGTGGAAAACGTTCCCAGAAGAGTTGAGGCTGTTATAGCTGCAAAGGGTGGAACAACTCCATATTAAACCCTGTGGATTAAGAATGGGATGACATTAAAGTTCAAGTGTGTGTAAAGGCAGACGTCCCAGTACTTTTGGCAATATAGTGTATTGTATACAGTCTCTGCTATAAATGTAGTACCTGTGAGATGTTTAGCTGTGTAGCACAGCACAAAAACATTCAGACACATAACATAATAAATTCTGAGGAACTTCTATATGTTTTGGAGGAAAAGCCATTCCCAGAAGGAAGATATCCACCAGCACTAATGCAACATACATGTATGATCAGAAAAATAAAAGTCTACACACAAATGTAACCAATGGCATCATAGGGACCAAATACCATTTTGTCTTCCAGTTTATGAAAGAAATAATGAAAGAATATGTGCATGTGTGAGGGCTGCTGGCTGTCAGTTAAACATATGGCGTAGGCAGGGCTAATTTCACAGTCCACTGTGACAGCCTGTGGTAGAACGATAATCAATACCTCATCTCAAAGGCATGGATAACCTACTTCAACAATAGATGTGAATTTTGCAACAATCCATATGTGACATATAGGTGTGGGTAGTGAATGTCTTTTCGGTAAATAAACTGGAATGCATTGAATTCAAACAGCCTTTTTTTAAGCCTTCACTCAAAACACTGCCTTCATCTTTGCTTTAGAGGTAAACAGAGGATGGAGCCACGGATGCTGGCAGCTTTTTCTCCTATACACATCTTTCATGCGCCACAAAAGGAACTGTCTTTACATGAAAGAATGTGTGCGTACGTGTTCTCAGCACCAGACTATATCTTACACCCATTCATGGTTAATCTCATTTATGCTTTCACTTTCTAGTTCTGAAATAGTAATGCATGGTTTTATGGCCGTCTCTTTGCACGAATTTGCTGTTTATTTCGACATTGTGCTGCAATTTGACTGCTTAATTACCCTGACAAGTATTTGAATTGAGATTATATTTACATTTAAAATGCATCAGTACTATTGAGGGATTATCAGTTGATTAGAACTAGATTAGAAAATTGACATTAAGATCTTGGAATAAATGCAAATAAATATTCTAATCTCATGATACATCTTTATGTTACATGTTGCATTTCGAGATGAGATAAACACTTAGCCAGGCAGACAGGTCACAGCAGCTGAAGGAAGAAGGAAAGACTGCTGCTCAAGACTTCTTACACAAAGACTCACACATGCACACACCTCCAGTCACCTTCCTTCATGGTTGGGTGGGTATTCATTCAATCACACTAACTTCACTCTCCCAGACACACATGCCCACTTTCATACGGTCGCATTAGCATTTCCCGCTCCAGCATTTCGAGGCAGCCTACTGTACCATATAGGTAAAGCTCCGTCATTGACAGCAGATTAAAATGTGCTTACATGTATTAACACAGGCAGTTATGTGTAGCGGAAGAAAATGCATGAAGATGCAGCAGGGTGAGTCATTGAAAGAAGTTTGAAAAGCAATGTTAAACACAATTTTCAATGCTAAATAATGATTAGTCTGCAGTATGTCCACAAAAAGACTGAGCTCATTCAGACAACAGTTTGGTTCATTAGACATCCTTGACTTTGTGCAACATTGAAGCTGCCCTTAATGGTTAAAACAGGTAATACAAATCATCACTTGATTGACATCTTGTGTCCACATGTCTTGGTTTTGTTCAGTTTTGTCTGAATGAGTTGGGCCCCGCAGAACATTGAAGGATAAAGGTGTCTTGATTCATCATGAAAACCTCCCCGCCCAAACCTCTTATGGTGGAACTGGGTGGGCTGTGTCTGATTTTTGAAACTCTGCAGAACTGTCATTCTGGCAATCTCGCCTACTTTGCTCAGTTTTTGGCCTGGATTGCAGAGGTAATAAAAAAAGTCAGAAACTGAACTTTTCTCTCTTACTCCTTGTCATTTTCCTTGTATACAATCAAACGTAACAGCATGAACACTTCAAGGGAGGATTCTAGTTTCTTTGAATCTGGCTTATTTCCCATCAGTGTGGATATTGAGGCTCTATGGGTTGTACTAACTTTGCACCCAAGATTAATGGAAACAAGTACTTTGTAAAACAGCGTACATCATCTCTGACCACTGACAGGTGAAGTGAATAGCATTGATCATATTGGTACTATGTGGTGTTCTGATGGAAAACCTTGGATTTTAACATCCGTGCTGATGAGACTGAAACACCCAAATAAACATTGTCCCACAACAAACACACTCCTTCATGCTAATGGAAATCCCAAATGTCACTGGCCTACAGGACACCTTGAGACACCCTCTTGCTTGTGCCCAATGGTTCAGAGCATTTTTGACCACATAAGGGGGAGCAACACAATATTAGGCAGGTGGTCATAATGTTATGGCTGATCGGTATATATCAGATCAAGCCGTGCAAATCCAGCTTTCCCAGAAGAGAAAACCATATCATTTTATACTTTTGTCTCTGCGTCTGACCCACAGTAAACACAGACACCTGAAATAGGAATCTGCATGAGGGGAAACTTACTTGCTGTTCAGATGTGACTCTGTGTCTTGTGTATGTTCATGACAGAGAAGTAGCAGCGCCTGCAACTTCCCAAATCGGAAGGATTAAGGGATCATGTATAAACCACGTTATTTTTGTTAACTAGAGTTACATCTGAATGATGAACATCCTGACTGTGTCTTGTCTTATCAGGCACCAAGATGTCAGCAGTACATTTTTTTTAAAGTCCAATAGATTCCAAGCTGCATCAGACTTGTTCCAAAACATCCCTCAACACCCTATAGCTGGTATATGGTTTGTCCCTCATCAGACTACTTTCGGTAGGTACTCACCGCTGCTAACAGGAAGCACTCCACAAGAGATGCCAATTGTCTAACTAGGCCACAGTCAATCATTTCACTGCATCTGCCCATTTCTCATGCATCTAAAACACTGACTGCAACTGTTCACTTCTTTCCTTTAGTATTATGCACAGTTCCTCCATGGTAATCAATGTTATGCCTTTCATCTTTGAGTGGTCATGATGTTTAAGTCAGTTCTGTTCAATGTTTTTCATATATCACAAGTTAAAAATAGATGTATCATTACAATTTTTTAAAAAAGTTCCCGCCTGACCATCATCATTTTGACTGACTTTTGGTTCATATTGATTGAGTTGACCTTGGGTAAAATCTGAGGTCATAGGTAACATTATCAAAATCCAAATGTTCTGGCCCATCACACTGTATTCATTATTTAATCTTAATATTCAGTGTGTGAAATGATTAAATGACAATACTTATGCATGTGTTTCTTTATATATGGATCAATGACACATCCCAGCCTTGCTTCTAGAAACCTTTTCAGCATACAGTGGGTGAGTTAATATCCGAGTCCATTCAGAGTGGGTCGACCTGCATGAATCTAATTGATCAAAGCTGTCTTTGATTTATATACGACAAATAAAAGTCAATCATTTAATACAACATAAACACAAGCAGTTAATTTACTGCAAGCATACTGCTAGCGTGTAAATCAATGAATGCATTAAGACGGGGGGGACACAGATAGCAACTGCTGAGCCGATTATGAATACAGTGTGATAAGACTAAGTTGGAGTGAGGCTGTTCTAGAATGGGTTGGTTGATGTTGATGAAATGACATAGTGTGTGATATGTATGGGTTGTAAGCTTAGGTCTTCGAATTTATTCACTGATAGTCACTCTCAAAAATTGTAATATTAGTGACACACCTCTAACCAGTGACATCAGCCTTATGCACCTCTATGTCCAGGATCATTGACAAATCCTGTCCTCTTTTTGGGCCTTTTTAGTGCAAATTTCCCTGTGCAGAAACAGTAGAAGCTGCTATACAAGTTAATTTCGGACAAGAACGTGGGCATGAAGGTTCTTTTTTTTTAAATATTATTTTTATTATTTTTTGGGGGGGCTTTTTTTTTATTGATAGATAGAGTTAAAAGGGCATAGAGAGGAGAGAGACATGCAGCAAAGGGTCATGAGCCAGACTCGAACCCACGACCACTGCTGGCGACCTGCGCCCACGCAGTAACGCCTTAACTCAGTGAGCCATGCGGCGCCCCAGCATGAAGGTTCTTGTTGGATTCGTGGAGTCACCATTAAACTGTCATTAGGTGTGGTTTCTACAGTCTTTGTAGGCTTCAGTTAGTCTAAACGTATATATTTTCAGCTATTATTATGAGTGTTATTTACTCAGAATAAACTGTTTTGGAACATCTAAAGCTGCTAAATGTTGCAGGATTGCCCAGTCTCAACAGACGCTGTGAAAACCGCATTGGGGAAAGCTCACATATCTGTATTATTCTGACTACTGAAGAGCAGCATCTTCCTGAGCTGACTGGAGTGGTGGACAGGTGAAAGTGAGGATGAATGGGCAGCAATTTGACCAACTGCAGGAGAGATGACAGCTCGCAGCGAGGCAGACAGCCGCTCAGTCGCCCTGAGACCTAACCTCTGTCTTTAAATGTCTCTCACTCTGCCTCTGCTCATCAGTCTGTTTTAAACACACTTTTATATACAATCTGCAGCGCCAAATGTGCACCCGAAGAATGCAGCATGACCAGACGCTTTGTTCATTTTTATCATACGTTTGATTCCTGTACTTATTTTCAAATATTTCCCAAGTTGAGTGTCTTCATCGATTCGGTCTACAGCTCTTCGAGGCATCCCTCCCCCCATGTTCATCCTGTATCCGTCGTCCCTTTCATTCCCATCCCTCTCCTTTCCTTTCTACCTCCTTTTCATCCCTCTTTTTTCTTCCCACACTTCCTCCCACTCCCATTCAGCCTCTTCCTCCTCTCCTTCCTCATTTCCTTCCCTGCCCTCCTTCCCCGCTCCCTCCTAAAACCTCGACACGCACAGAGGATGTAGTGAGGCGAGACCTCCCGTCGTCGGTGGGAAAAAAGGGAGAGACCATCAGCTTCGCAGACGGAGGGATGCTGGAAAGGTATAGGTTGGAAGGTAGTAGTATAGGCCTGCTCAGTCCTCCCTCCCCCCTCCCCTCCCTCTCAGCCTCCCATCAGCCCCCCTTTCCTGTGCCAGGGTGGTATGACCTGCTGGATTACAAAACAGCCCTCCCATGTGTCTGCCTGTTCTCTGTGCCAGCCGAGAGACAAGCGATACCAAGCTCCTGGAGTGCTGGTGAGGGGCGACAGAAAGAGAGAGAGAGAGAGAGAGAGAGAGAGAGAGAGAGAGAAGAGGATGAGACAGGGAGAGAAAAAAGGGAGAGAGAGAGTGAGATGAGTAGAGAAGAAAGAAAGAGGCAGAAAGTGAATAAAGAGTGGGAAATGCAGACCGAGGAAAGTAGAAGAGTGAGGAGAGAAGGGGGAGAAGGAGGAAGTGGAAGAAGAGGGATGTGGAGAGACGGAAAGGATGGAGATGTAGGGTGGGAAAACAAAAGCGGTAGAAAGAAAGAGATAGAGAGTCCGATTAGGAAGGAGAGAAGGGAGTTTTGAGTGATAGCGAACATACTGTAGATGAAAGCTTTCGGAGGAGTGGGATGCCGAGAAGCATCAACGCTGTCAGAGCATGTTCAGCCCTCAGGGACAGCCGGGGGTAAGTCACACACTACTCTGCTACAGATGCATGCACCCAGCATTCTCCGCCACACACACTCACTAACGCACACACGCCCACACACACACACACACACACACACACACACACTCATTCATGCATTTACACATTACACACATTTACACTACACCTTAATGCATGTCTTCTAATCCCCTTTCTGCAAGGCCTAAATGCTAAATTTCACACATAGTGGGTCTCTAATCTACAATCTTTGGAGACAGCACTGAAATGACATATTTGTAATAATGACAATCGTTCCAGTCAGATTAATTGGTTTTCCAGTGGTGAGTAGAGCTCTTCTAATGTGGCCAAACCTGCAGGTCAAAGGCTGTGTTTAAAAAAGGAAGACATAAAAGGTGTTGAATCCACAGCTGGACTTCCGCCCAAAAAAATGGACTGTGACAACGCTCTCTGCACTCTTACATTACCTCCAATTGTTGTCTGTACTTTTATTTCTTTTTGTCACCCAATACACTGTAGCATGGGGAGGGGGGGCAATTTTTTGAGAAGATAATATGAGAGATAAGGCTGATCAAGAGAGGAGTCATCAGGGGATACGGATAATGGCGTAGAGAGGGAGAGGGGAGCTTTGGCTGCGTGGAATCAATTTCATATGATGTCTGACAGGCTGTCATTGAATCATTATGCAACCCCCAGACACAAAGAGATGCTTTAAGAAGCTGTGTGTGTGTGTGTGTGTGTGTGTGTGTCCATGTGTGTTTGGGTTGTACTTTTGCTGCACTTAAAGTCCACACACATTCCTCTAGCACACAATCGCCCTCTCATTTCTGCACACATCCACCTCAGTTTCAAAATACGCAAGCAATTGGGCCCTAAACTGGGTTAGAGCAGCCATTCAAGGAATTTTTAAGGAAGGAAGCGTCTTGGGTTCAATTTTCTCCGGGCTACAAGAGAGAGAAGCTCCACAGTCAGTTCTCCGGTCGTTGGTTAGCAGCGTTGTAGATCCAATTGATTCCTGTGCCTGGAGGCGAAGGGTCACTTAACCCAGTGGAACCAGAGGATAGAGTCGGTTTTATTGTCTGAATGAGAGGCACTTCGTCAGATTCAGTTGCCTTAACCCCCTCCCTACCCCCCTGGGGTGGAGGAATTACAGGAAAGAAGAGGAGAGGGTGGTGCTCTCAGTCTCCTGGGTCGCTCTGCAGCAGCCATATTAGCTCCGTTACAGGCCTCAGGAGGACAGCTGGGTGGCAGAGGTCGCCATGGTGAAGGGGGGGTCGTTATGGTAAGTGGTTGTCATGGAGATTGTGGATGTGGTAGCGATGGAGTTGAGTGGGTGGAGACCCCTATGGATGGGGCTCACCTGGTCTGGAGAGACCATTAAGCTTACTTTCTACCTGCATCAGCTTTTTTCCGCTCCTCCATCTGTGAGGTCATGTTTGGAGTTTGTGATGCTAAAAATCTATAGATTTTTAAAATCATCTTCATCGGACAAAGACATACTGCTGTGAAGCTGAATGGCTGAAATAAGGCGGGGTCAGCGGCATTTTGTGTCAGAGCTTTGTGCTCCAACAACAAGCTCTATGTCTGTGTTGACACTTACTATTGACAAAGTATTACCACGGCTCTGTTCTGTGTGTTTCATTCATTAGTCCACAACTACACCAAATTACACAAAACGCTCAGGGCTGCAGTGCTCCTGTCGAATTAACTTCAGCTGCATTTAGGCTGAGACGGAAGGCAGTTTGTAATCCTTCACAAAGGAAAAAAATGACTGTTTAGGAATCTAAGGTTAAAAAAAAGAGGCACACATTAAGCATGTGTCATGAAAACTTGCTCCTTTTTGATAGTTTGAATTAAGGGTGAGAGTCTCTTTGCTAAGCTGCATCTGGGAAGCTGAAACACAGCAGTATGTTTAAGACGTCTGAGTGATTTTCTTCATCTCTTGTGCTCAAAATCTCCTTATTTGCATTGAATGGCTCAGATAGGAGAAAGGTCCACGTTGCTGGTTAGCTCATTAGTAGGCCAGGAAAGAACAGGTACTGTACATATGCCACCAGCCCTCCCCCATCCATTCTCCCTCCTCAGGTCCCCTCTCTACCGGCTGAAATTTCTCAACACACACACACACGTACACACACTCACACACACACAATTGTACTTTCCTGGGTTTTTTTTTTGGTGCAGCCTTTATCTCAGAGACATCAGTATATTTCCCCGTTCCTTCATCTAACAGCTTCTTTTATGTGCTAATAATTGCCCAAAGCGCCGATACTGATAGCTTCTGAGTTTGTGTGTTTGGCCAGCTTTTATGCCCTGGAGCCTCGACGCTCTCACATACCAGCAAGCAAGCGATAATTTGAATATCTAAACGCACAAAGCAGTTACTGTATGCAACTGTGTAATGCAACAACCCCCCTGCCTGTGAGTCATTATCAACACATACAAACTCGCGGTGTAAAACATTAGAACAGCTCTCATTAATTTGCATCATCCCGCCGCTTTGTCATCGAGAGTTGTTTGGGGGCAAACCTCTCAGTTGAAATGACGTATGTGGATTTAAAAATCTAAAACAAGAAGTGTTTATGAGAAAGACAACAAAAAGGGGAAAAAAAGACGTCCTCAATTCAATTAGGCTATTGTTTGATTTGATCAGCAGTAATTTAATCTGGTTGTCTTGCTGAATGCTTGGTCATCCCTCTTCTTTCTCCAAGAGCTGCGAGGCGCCAGTCGCGTTAGCTGGGCTGTGGTTTCTCTCTGCAGAGAATACAGCAGTATCATTACACACGGAGCCGCTTCTTGTGTTTCATACAGAAGCACTGGGCGCTGACCCTGTGGCTGTGTGTGTGTGTGTGTGTGTATGTGTTAGTGAGATGGAGTGTAGTATCCACATATTGTTTTTTGAGTAAGGGCCCTTGGGTGTGGCATTCGCTGAGAAAACGCCTTTGTGTCATACAGATGTGTTTCATCGTGTGCGTACAATTTTATTAACATTTTCAGCTTCTTCTTCTTTGCTTTTTTTCTGACATCAAATCACATTTCACGTCGTTTTTTTTGTTTGTTTAATTAAATGCATTTCCAGTGAATTGTATGTGGTGTGTTTATAATGAATGTGTAACTGCCTCTTCCATATTTGTGGACTACATATTGTACTATAAAGACCACGTCTTAAACTATGATTCTCTTTAATCTGGAAAAATGTAGAAAATCAAACAAGCATTGACACAAATACTTGAATCCATTTTCTTTTTCATTCTCTTTATTCGAAAGTTCCTAATTATAGCTGCGCTGAATTACTGTAAAGCACACGTGTCTTATATTCTAAGAAAAATGTCACAGTTAGTATAAAATATCATGTGGACAGTATTAGCTGTATAGTTTGTGTTGTAATATGTTTTATAAAACTGACATGGTCATGTCCAAAATTTATTATTTATTCATTGTCAAAGTAGGAAAGATATTAGATTTCTGTTGTTTTGATGGGACACAGCCAAAACCTGAAACCCCATCGATTTTGACAAGTTGGCAGTCAAAGTCAGATTTCATTGTGTTCACATGAACCCCCATACAGTAGATAAATGCCACTGTACTGCTCTCTGCAGGTGAAACCACATTATCAAAGAGTAAATCTGAACACATATATGCTTTTAAAAAAGGAACTCATGGTGCACTTACTGGATTTTTCCAGAGTTTTGAACTTCACACAGTCTTTAAGAAAAAAGCTGGTGAGTGGCCGTTGATTCAAACTACTCTAATTAATTTACCATAATATTAGCAGTACACTGTCACTTACATCGCAGTACACAGTGTCACAAATTTATGGTGGCGTCACATTTTTTTTAAAAGCACCAGTACCAGTATGATCTAGTGTGATGCCAGTGAAAACCACACATAGAAACCCTGGAGGACTGGCTGGATTCACTTGTTGTGTAGCTGGGGAAAGCACAGGGACCCCATCGGTGACAGCTTTTCTTTTATATAGAAAC